>PVJC01006087.1:0-56343 GCA_004026665.1 Murina feae | reverse complement strand
CCCCCCCCCCATGCACAAATTTCACACACTGGGCCTCTAGTTAATCTATACTAATAAAAGGATAATATGCTAATTAGACCAAGAGACCTTCTGAATGTCCTTCCAACAAAGCCATGGTGGCAGGGCTGAGGCAGAGGCAATTAGGGGCCATTAGGCCAGGAGGGGAGGACAGTTGGGGGTGATTGGGCTGGTGGGAGAGGCAGTTGGGGGCAAGCAGGCTGGCAGCTGGGGGCAATCAGGCTAGCTGGGGGACAGTTGGGGTGAGCAGGCCACGAGGGGGGCAGTTGGGGGCAGCAGGCTGGCAGGGGGGGCAGTTGGGGATGAGCAGGCCGGCAGGTAGGTGACTGGTTAGGGGCCAGCAGTCCCAGATTGCAAGAGGGATGTCCAACTGCCAGTTTAGGCCTGATCCCACAGGGGGTCCCTGATTGGAGAGGGTGCAGGCTGGGCTGAGGGACACACCCCCCCATGCACAAATTTTGTGCACTGTTGCACTAGTTAAGAATAAACTCTGTTTCAAGTACTACCAACTGTAAATCTACTTTTGCCCTACCCTGTATTTGTCTATTCCATCTTTCCATCCATTTATTATTTTTAGTGGACATCAGTACACTTCACCCATAAACATATTCGCTTCAATATTATTAATTGGACTTCACTACTTATGGGTTTTTTTTTTAATTCAAGAAATGATCTTAAATTTAATAATATTATAATAAATAATTATTTAATAATAAACATTAAAATTTCAAGAATAAAAGGATTTTAAGTATAATAATATTCCAAACTGTACTAATATAGTATGAATCATAAAAGTTGTAGGAAATATTAAAAATCTGCAAATAACAGGATTACTTCTATTATAATCTAAAATATATATTTTTTTCTCTGGCTCTATTTTTGTTCATCAGTTTATGTTCATTACTTATGGGGTTTTTTAAAGGTAAATTTTACATAAAGTGACGTGCACAATATCATAATTACCATTTCATGGGTCTTGTATAATCCATCCCTTATTGAGATCATTTCCATCACCCCAAGAAGTTCTTCACACTTCTTCTCAATTCTTACTGCCACCTCACTCCCGAGAAGCAATTATTGTTCTGCTCCCCTCCCTCCTTCCCTCCCTCCCTCCCTCCCTCCTTCCCTCCTTCCCTCCTTCCATCCATCCCTTTCTTCCTTCCTTCCTCTTTTTATTTTTTTTGGGGGGTGGGGTGGGGAGGAATAGCCATACATTTATTTTGTCTCCTTTAGAACTTCATATGAATAGAGCCACACAGTATTGTGCGTTGCTTTTTCCCCACTACAATGTTTTTGAGATGCATTCAGGTTGTTCTGTGTATCAAGGACTCTTTAAAAAAATTGCTAAGTGCTATTTCACTGCAGAAATAACATTCTATTATCTAATATGGGCTCATTCCAGTTTTTTGCCATTAAAATTTGATAGTTGGGGTAAGATGTCATCACTGTCTTCCTTCTGCTTTGAGCATAGTGCAAGGCAACATAGGTTTTGTACCTTTCCTGTGATTAATAACGTGACCAAGGCACATAAAGATACCTTCTATCACTCACAGTGCCCGCGTTTCCCACACTTCTTGTTGGCAGTGATAGCTGTTACTCTTTGAGGCTGAAACTTTTTTGTAATAGAAGCAGAAGATAGTTTTAGTATTGTGAAAATTAGAATTCAGCTTCTTGGCTTTAAGTTTTACTTTGTGAAGGAGAAACCGTAACTGTAATATTCATTACTGAGAATGCCGAACCAGCCTATGGGGAAGCATCCTATTTTAGAAGTATTTAGAATACTCTATTTTGCACAAAATATTGATGTAGCTGTTGCATGTAGATTCAGCTGTTTCAAAGACCCATACTTGATCTGTCTCTACCTTGTTAAGCAAGCCTCTTGCTTCTCTGTAGCCACAAAGTGATTATCTAAGGGGACTATAATTTCTGATTCATTTATCCTGGTTGATATCAGGGAGTTCAGCCAGTTGGGAAATGGGCAAAGTAGACTTTATCTGAGATTCCAATTAAAGTGGGCATGCTTGCTGTTAACGGTGCAGGAAGGAATGGATGACGCTGCTTCACACTGGCATGATAGCTTTCCTCTGACTTGCTTTTCTTCATGCAGTTGACGGACTGGACAAAGCTTCCATAGCCAACTCAGATGGCCCCGCGGCCGGCTCCCAAACACCTCCCTTCAAGAGGAAAGGGAAACTCTCCACCATCGGTAAAATCTTCAAGCCTTGGAAATGGAGGAAAAAGAAGACCAGTGACAAATTTAGAGAAACCTCAGCAGGTATGAATATCATAACTTTGTTAGAAGAGAAGATAAATTATTAAATTCGCCAAAAGGTTAAAAAAAGGGGGGGGGGATTTGCAGGGTGTTGTTGTTTTTTTTTTTTTCTGGAAAATAAATTAATTCATATTTAAAGTGAAATTATTTCATTTAAAGATGAAACAACTTTGAATTCTGACTTGCCTTCTTTTTCTAATCATTTTTGGCTTTCTTAGATAGTCTTGTGAATATATAGTTGTAAATTCACATGAAAACTGATATGTAGGGAGGGGGAAGTAAAATGGAAAATTAGGAGTAGAAATGTTATTTGCTGTCATTGTAGCTGCAAGTATCCAATCCATGTACACACACTCACACACACTCAGACTTAATTGTATTTCTATCTAATTCATTCCAGTAGCACTTTCCTATCTGTTAACTTAAAAAATTTTAATGTTTTTTTTAATGTATTTGTTCTGTGGGCAGAATTTGAATGGCTGTATAAAAGAAGAATATTGCTATATTTATTGCTTAATATTATATTTCTATCATGTCTTTAGGGCTAGTGTCTGTCCTGGGGGAGTAATAACCCTATTGGCGTGCAATTTTTTTTTTTTTTATCATTAGTGTATTTTGTGGCTTTTTAAATCTTAAGAATTATATCATTTAGTACCTTTCAGATGGACTCATGGAGGAAACTCACTTAAATCTCAGGCCAGAATTAAGCCCAACTTAAACAGAGTCCAGTATCAGTGGTATTTTGTTAATATATCTTCATTTAAGTTCAGCTTTTTCCATGCTTATTGTCCAAAACAGTCACTTCATCAAAATTCCTCATTGCACCACAGTCTAATCTCATCAGTGTGTGTACAGGGTCACAGAGCATGTCTTACTGGCCTACGCCGAGGTAAGAGCTGGCCTTTCATTTTAGGGCTGTGAAATAAAAATACCACAGAGCTTCCTAGAGAAAATGGTCTCTGATGTATTTGCAGCTGTATCATATCTGTGAGCATTTAATGTCTTAAAAGAAATTAGAATACATTGCCTAGAAGTTGTTTCCAAATAACCCTGGAAAAGGAGTGAGTAGAGATGGAAGAGATTGGCCACAAGTTGGTAATTGTTTAAGCTGTGATGGGTATGTGGGGTGTATGATTCTCATCTCTCTACTCATAGATGTTGGAAAATTTCCTTAATGAAAAGAAAGAGAAGGAAAAGAAACTTGGGCCCTAGCTGGTTTGGCTCAGTGAATAGAGCATCAGCCTTCAGACTGAAGAGTCCCAGGTTCAATTCCAGTTGGGTAGTGCAGGCGACAGGGCACATGCCCAGGCTGTGGACTCAATCCCCAGTAGCGGGAGTGCAGGAGACAGCTGATCAATGATTCTCCCTCATCGTTGATGATTTCTCTCCCTCTCTGAAATCAATACAATTATATATTTTTAAACAGAAAAGAAACTTGGCTGGCTGAGAGGGAAATAATGATAGCTTGATTATTGAATCCTCTTCAGTTCCTATTGGCTTTTTGGATTACAAGGCAGTAAGAAGTGGTGGACAGAGTGCAGTGCTGAGTGAGGACCTCTGGGTTATAGTGGTATCCTTGCCACCAAGGTGCTGTGTGACTTTGAGCAAGTCAGATCAGAGTTGAATTCTAAAGTGCTTTCAATTCCAGATTCTGTCAGTCCTTGATTCCTTCCAACCCCTTGCTGGGTACCCTGTTCTTCCTTGTTCTTCAATTGGGAATGGAACTACACTGGCCTTCTTAAGTGCCTCCTCTCATGGTTCCCTAAGCATTGGGAGAATCTGGCTCTTCTCGCTACCACGGCTACCCACGATGGGAGTAGGTCTCTGGACAGTAGCATTAAGGAGACGCTGAGAAGGCAGGATGGACGCCTCTTCAGTTATCTGTCTTGCTCTTTATCTGAATCTGGGCTGCTAACTTCTAAAGACAGCTACAATAAAATGCCTCTTCATCTTTCCTTGTCACCTCTTTTCAATTATTTTAACAGTAAGGAGGCTATAACATATTCCCACCAACTCTGAATATTCAGGAAAAGTGATTTTAAACACTTAAGTATTATTTTATATCCCATATTTACCAAAGATAACCTGGCCATCTTCATATTCTCTTTTTCCTTTTCAAGTTGATACAGGATTTTATATAAGTTTAGCTCCAAGAAGTTCTTGATGGATACTATATTTCTAGTTCCTGAGGACCACCAAACTACATTAAAAATCTGAAAAAGTTACTAGATTCCTCATTGGGTTTTTTCCTATCAAAATTGTGACAAAATATGAACAAGCCACATGGATGTGTTAACAGTTCTTTGTAAATCTGCTTCCTACATTGACTTGCACGATTTTTTTGTAAACCCACACTGTTGCTAATGTTTTACTGGAATTTTATAAGAGGTTATCAAGTGTCCAGTTATAAAGTGTTTTATCACCACCTTAAACGTCTGTTTAGTTTAAGGCTTAAATTCCTGCTGAGCTTTGTGGAATGTATAAGTAAGACCTACAATGAAGGGCAGCACAAAATGGTAGGTTGTTTTTCTTTCGCGTTGAGAGAAGAGGTCACATACAGAGGAAAATTGATGTGGTTGGAAGTAACCAAGAGAAAAATGTTTTCTCTTTTAATAAATTATCTCAGAAACAGAAATCTGGCTGTCTGGATATGACCAAAGTCATGTGCTATCTGGAAAACTATAAAGTACACCTTAGGCAACAGCCGCAATATCTTGGGATATGAAAGAAGATGAATTCTTTCCAAGAAAAGTAATTCTTCTGTGTTTTTCCTTCTCCTAAATTCCTGGCTTTATAATTACGTGGATATGAATCTTCCTGTGTTCCACTATGCAGTGATTAATAGCACTTTTCCTAGTCTGGATTTCTGCTGTAGGAAATTTTAATTGGTAGTAAATGAGATGCAGTGCTGATTTATTAATGCCATTGTAATAAATGCTGTTGTCATAACACATTCACTGTGATGCTAAGAGGTAAGAAGGGTTCTGTCCTCGGCCTGCTGTGGTAGTCAGCTTGTCCTGTAGGGCAGGACGAGTCTGTGCCCCGACTTTCAGGTCTCTGACTTTGCTTTAAATTAGAAAAGCTACCTATATCTTCACCTCTGTTTGGGCAGATCTGTGGGCTGTCGTCCTAGGGCAAAAGAATGGCCCCTTTCCATTTTCTCTCCCCAGGTGTTTTCCTTCTTCATTTTTCTTCTCTTGAGTGACAGGGTCCTCCTTAGGAGTGTGGTGCCACCTAATCTCTGCATTCTTATCCCTTTCCTATCACTAGAACACAAAAGTTACTTACACTTCTTTTTCCTACATAATCATTTGTTCCTGTTCTTTTTTTGGGAGGGAGGTGGTGGTAGGTAAACTAAGGTCCCTCTCTCTGGATCTTTCAATATGCTTTCATCTTCCTATACAAACAAACACCCAAAGCTGAGAATACAAAACCCCTGTGTAAACACAGTTGTGCCTCTAACTTCTGCATAGACTGCTACCATCAAGAGCAAATATCTTAAAAGCCCAACCTGAAGCTGCCGCCCCCACTTTCTCTCTGCACCCTCATTCCTCTTCCCAGAGCAGTCACCTCAGCATCTAGCACTCCACTGAGGTAATTCCAAGCCTCCTAATCATGCAGTTAGTGTCACTCCCCGTTTTCATCCATTTCAACCTCTACATTTGCCATTGCTGATTAGTTCTTCCTTCATTTCCAAAAGGTGTCACTGTCTTAGTTGTCTTTGATTTTCCTTGCTCTTTTGCCGCCTCTTTTTCCTTTCTCATCTCCCCTAAATCTTTGAGGGGACTTTACTACGTGTCTTAGCCCTTCTCATTCTTTTAACATGTCCTTGCTCATCACATCCTCTCTTCTCAGTACCCACATCCCTCAACCCCGGGTTCCAAGGCACTTTTACCCAAGCATTTGATGGGCAGCATGTTAACGCAAAATCCATTCATTCGGTCTGCGTACATCTACACTGAAAATGTGGTGCGCGCCAGGTGCTGCCCCAGAGCCGAGTGTTCTGCAGCAAATGAGCAAGCATGGTTCTTGCTCTCATGGCGCTTTCACTGTAGAGAGGTAAGGCGCTGGGAAATGCTGTGAGTGAGCACAGGGACTGGGGGACAAGGGAGTAGAAGAGCACTGAGTGCAAACATGTTCCAAACCAAAACAGATCCCTTGCCAACCGGGCTATCCTAGGCATTGCAGATGTGGCTTTGTTTGGTGTCCAGGCTTTGAACCATGGAGCTCTTTGACTCTTTCCTGCCTGTTACCATCTTCCCATTTGGTTAGTTCTTAAAACCATTTATTTATTTCCGCCTACTTAGATGGTTTCTAACATCAACCTTTTTTCATTCCCCATTGTCTTGCCTGTCCTCATCACCCTCCATCTCAGTTATTGCCGGTAGCCACTTTGCTGTACTTAGGTAATAGCTGCACTAGTTGTAGAAAGCTATAGTGAGCTAGAGGAGGCAGGGAGAGGCTGGTTTCTGGCAGGAAGCCCATGAGGGAAACCTGACTAGCTGGTGAGGCTGACAGAGAAGGTTCAGCATGCCACGGGCTTACCCCAGAGTAAGCAAGATAGCACTTTTCCAAGTCTCAGGCCAGACAGGTAGAACAGTGGGTTCCCCACACCAAAACAACACATGTTCCACCAGGTAGGGTAGAATAACAGGGCACCCAGGTGAGTGAGATGAGGAAATCCAGGCACGCCTTGGTACATAAGTGGTTGGTATTCATGGGCAGATGGGGCTGGGTATAAGGAAACAGACTTAAATAGGGCCTCCATCCTTGGTTATGTTTTGTTTTTATGGAACTAGGGGATAGAACTGGTAACTAGAAAGTTACCAGGAAGTTACCAAAAGTCTCAGGACAGAAGCTCACTGTATCAGTACAAGGTGGAACATAGAATGAGTCTGTGGGAGTAGCTTCCTCAGACCCCAAACCTCAGGTGTGCGAGCTCCTGTTGCTAGAATGACACAAGCCAAGACCTGAGAGGAAGAAGAGAGCAGAGGCTGTTGTGGATTTGGGGAAATAGGGAGGCAGAGCACCCATCTCTCCCCTCTCCCCTCCAGATCACTCTGATACTACCATGAGGGAATCTCCTGCAGATGGAACTGGGTTCTGTCTCATCTTACTCAAAATGTGTGATTGACCCCACATCGTTTCCCAAATGAATTTCAGATTCCTCAGCTCCCCTCACAATAACCCAAACTGACCTTTCTTATCTTTACTAGTTGTGACCTTGAACTTCAGTCACTCAAGGTCAGTGAGCATGCCCTTAAGCTTTCTTGTCCCCAAGCCATTCTTTCTGTTCCCTCTTCCTCTGAGCACCTCCTTCTCCAGCTACAGCTGATGAAAAACTACCACCTAAACAAGGGTCATACGTGTCTTCTTTCTGAAGCTATTGGCCTTGATTCTGCACCAGCTGGGTAGGAACCTCCCCTCCTTTGCTTGCACTGCTGTTATGACAAGTATATTTTCACTTCTTTTCTAGTTTATGTGTCTGCTCCTAACTTACTATGTAAAGTATTTAAGGGCAGAGACTATCTCACTCAGCTTCGCCCCACTTCAGGTGCCTTATGCAATAATTTGTACCTGGTATGCACACTTACATGTGCCTTGAACTGCTTATTTATCGTCTATCCTCTGTAACTAAAAATAGAGCACTGGGTACTTTAAGATTTCATAAAAGAAACTGAAGATTTAGAAACCATACTGGAAATAGAGAGTAATTTAAAACACCAATCAAAAACATCTGTACTCATAATTACAACCATATACAACTATTAAGAGGCCAATAAAATAATTAGGAAAAATTTTTTCTATCTTTTGACCCTATTTTGAAAGTAAGTTATACTTCTAAAGAAAACCAAGGCAACTTCTGTTCATCAAAATTGTGACTTTTATTTGTTTTGGTAGAAATGGGGAAGGAATGCCTGTCCAGATTTTTACATAACAGGATTGCAAGTTATCAGCTTTCTATTAACCAGAGTAACTTGTAGAGAGTCATCTGGTAAAAATTTTACTTTACCAAAAGTACTTAGCATTTCCTAGTAATAACAATGCCTAATGTTTTTTTAATGCTATTGTGTCAGTTCCTGCTCCAAGAACTTTACTCACATTAACTCATTTAATCATCAAAACTTATGAAGTTTAAGTGCTACTTACGAAGTTTAAGGAAGCCAAGTCAGTATTTTAACCCAAGAAATTTGGCATCATAGCCAGTACTTTAGGCCATCACGCCATGTTGCATCATAGCCAGATCAGTAAGGCTTGCTCATTGAAAAATGAGTCTAATTCATTGGTTTGCATCATACACTAGTTTTTGCCGTAAGAGGGATATGGTTTCAGGAATTATTTTGGTTCTTGACTGGCTTGATTTTCTAGACCTAAAAGAGAGGGCAGAATTCGAGGATTTGCCCAGGGTGATGTTGTTAAGGACTGGTCTAGTTGCGTTCTCACTTTATCTTGGTCCACTGAGAAGATGGAAGTACTTGCATATATCACTCACCCTCGCACCTTTTTGGAGGAAGAGCAAATGTCTCCCTTTTCCCCATTTGCATAGTGAGAGAAGATGCCCAGCCAGCCATGACCATGCAGCACACCAGGCCCACACAGAGCTCCTTGCTTACATGGTGGACAGCACTCACCTGGCCTTTCAGATACCTACTACCTGCCAGGCACTGTTGCAGTGATACAACAGGAAACAGAGGAGAAGAACTAACCTTCCTACAAGCTTACATGCTAGCAGGGGTTTACAGAAAGTAAACGCAGAAAGAGAGTATATATATTAGGACAGGAGTAGAGAAAACATAAAGCAAGAAGTATGGAATGCGGGGAGGAAGTTACAGTTTAAAACAGTTTTGCTCAGTGGATAGAGCCTTAGCCTGTCTCCTAAAGGGTCCCGGGTTCAATTCCAGTCAAGGGCATGTACCTAGGTTGCACGCTCCTTCCCCACCTGGGCCCTGGTTAGGGCTCGTGCAGGAGGCAACCAATCAATGTTTTCTCTCACATCAATATTTCTCTCTGTCTTTCCCTCTCTCTTCACTCTCCTTAAAAACCAATGGAAAAATATCCTCGGGTGGGGATTAAAACAAAAACAAATAAAATAGTTGTCAAGGAAACTTTATCTGGAGGGAGCAACAACATTGGAGCTAAGAGAAGAAGGAGGGAAAGAAAAGCACTTGGAGAAATCCTATTAAATAATGGCATGCCTTTCCTTCTGTCTAAAAATGATGTCTATACACTGTGAATGTAGTTATTATAAACTTTTCTCTATCCAATAATTTAACAGTGAAAATTACCCACATTCAGGTACCTCGTGATTGTTTAATAGCAGGGGTAGGCAAAAGTAGGTTTACAGTCAATGCGATGATAATACAGAAATTAATAAATAATAATACAAGAATAAACTGTTTCCTGTACTCACAACTGTACACCTACTTTTGCCCAACCCTGCATTGCCAGCACCATGGCTCCTAACCCATCACGTGACTTCACTCTAGACAGTTCTACGAGAGGAGGAGTGGAAATCCAGGGAAGGGATTCAACTCTGCAATGTAAATATTTTGTTATGGCTTCCTTTCTTAAATTTAAATCCAGGAACCAGTCCATCAGACAGCCAGCTCCATGGAGCCCAGGTTTACAACCCTCATTTACTGGTGGTGTTTTTGGTGGATCCAAGCATCAAGTCCAACAAAGGATGCATTTGTGAGTTGAAATGATACTGCATTATTGCCTCTCTCTTCAAGAAGTGCCTCACTTACATGCCAGTGGTGGCCTCAATACTGCGTGGTTAGATTATCTGGACTGATGAGAATGT
This sequence comes from Murina feae, assembly GCA_004026665.1. NCBI lineage: Eukaryota > Metazoa > Chordata > Mammalia > Chiroptera > Vespertilionidae > Murina > Murina feae. Next base: position 46,249 of record PVJC01006087.1, on the reverse strand, counting down.
GCCCAAATTAATTTACAGGATTCAGTTTAATCCACAGTGCACCTGAAGCCTGATACTATTAAGACCCATCCACATAAAGCCAAATACTATTTATTGTGAATACAGTAAACCACTTTTTGAGTTTTAATTAAGGTTGTAAAGAACCTTGTCAGTCATCTAAGTCTGTCTCCAGGGAAGGAAACATGGCGGCCATATAGACAGACATGTCCTGCACCTTGACCCAGAGCAGATCGGGTGAGCAGCTGAAACGAGTAACATCCAGCCCGAATTGGCACAGGAGATTCAGCTGGGAGTGACAGTTTGCAGCCTGGCAACTGTTGGAGATCGAAGGGCAACGGCTTGTTGCTGAAATTTCTCCCGGAGCAGCGGCTCTGTGGAGGAGACCGCGCCATCTTAAAGGGGAGAGTGGCTATTATCAGAAGCCTATACATCCAGGAATCCTGCAACAGAGGCACCCAGGGACCAGCTAAGAACCCAGGAACACTGGGCCCCGCAAAGACGTGGACTCAGATGAGCTTGGTGCCCTCCCACGGAAAGGTCAGATTTCGCCGAGATAAAATTGCAGTTTATAATCCAGGAGAGAGAGAACTACATAACCAGACACCCAAAGAAGAGAGATCATGGGGAGACAAAGAAACAGTCCACATATGAAAGAGAAACAGGCATCACCAGAAAAGGAAGTAAACGAAATGGAGGCAACCAACTTGTCAGAGAAGGAATTCAGAGAAATGGTCATAAGGTGGTTGAGAAGAATGGAAGACAAATTCAACAATATGTGTAAGAACCAAGAGGAAATGATGAAGAACCAAGAAGAAATGAAAAGTGACATCACTGCTATGAAGAACTCAATAGAAAGCATCAACAGTAGACTAGATGAAGCAAAGGATTGCATCAGTGAGCTAGAAGACAAGACAGGAAAAAATACCCAAGGAGAGCAGCTTCTAGAAAAAAAAAATTAAAAAGCAGGTGGAGAGCCTAAGAGAACTTTGGGATAACACAAAAAGAAACAATATCCGTGTAATAGGGGTGCCAGAAGGAAAGGAAACTGAGCAAGGAATAGAAAGCTTGTTTGAAGAAATAATGACAGAAAACTTCTCTGATATAGGGAAGAGAAAACTCGCACAAATCCAAGAAGCTTACAGAGCCTCAAACAAAATGAACCCCAAAAGACCAATGCCAAGGCACATCATGATTAAACTGGCAAACACCAACAACAAAGTAAGAATTTTAAAAACGGCCGGAGGGAGACAGAAAGTTACCTACAAAGGATCCCCCATCAGACTAGCAACTGATTTCTCAACAGAAATACATCAGGCAAGAAGGGAATGGAATGAAATATGTGAAGTCATGCAAAGGAAGGGGCTGAATCTAAGAATACGGTACTCAGCAAGGCTATCAATCAAAAGTGAGGGTGAAATCAGGAACTTCACATACAAAAAAAAACAAAACTAAGGGAGTTTGTTACCACCAAACCAGCAATGCAAGAAATGTTAAAGGGTCTGCTGTAAAAAGAAAAAGGAAAAAAAAGGAAACGAAGTCTGTCTCCAGGGCAGTAAGTCCAGTCTCCAGCAACACTGACTACAAATGGTCCTTCAGCTTCTTTCTGAGCTCCCACTTCCTGGCTCTAAAGACTGGGGAGGTTTTCTTACATTGACCTGAAACAAATTCTCTTCCATTTTTCTAACTATCCCCTGGTACTAATGCATGTATATCTCCTCATCACATTGTTACATGATGATCCTTCCCATCTTTCCTAATGTTCTTTCACCCCCTTGATCTATTTTCAGTTCACTTTCTCACTGTGGGTCCATACTGAGCTGTTCAGATTATTCTCTGAGCTTTTGTTGAATGCCTCACCTCATGCAGGGTGCGCTGGAGACAGTGATGAACAAGCCTGATGCGGTCCCTAGCTCGTGGCTATTTTTAATGCTAAGATAACATGGTGACTTGCCTCAAAATTCTTATTATTACACTTAACCAACCACATTGTTACCATTTAGAATCACATCCAGACTAGGAATTCATCTTGTTATGAAAATGATAAGAATTTATCGGTAGGAACTAAATGTCTTGTAAGTGTCCAGGGAAGTGACAGTTCCCCGGTGAGAGTTTATATTGCATTTCTGTTCATTTAATGTTCCACATGTAGAACAATGTCGCCCAGATCCTCCATACTGGGTGATTTGTTTTCTTCCTGTAACATGTCGTATGTTGTATTTTCTTTCTGTGTTCCCACTTCTACATGTTCCCTAGCACATGTCACCCTCAGTTCTGTGTTTTCCTGAAGGCATATATCTTCCTGATGGATATCCCAATGGGCCTGCCCCCGCCCAACGTGAGACCTCCCCTTTGTATCTGATCTGTCCCTTTGGAGTTGTCAGGCATCCTGCCCCATCACATCTCAAAAGAGTTACTTTCTTGTGTTGACATCTCAGAGCACCTTTATTGCTCTTCTTCTGTCTCTGCCCATTCACATTCTGCCCACACTTGTTAGTTGCTATTTTGTCTGAAAGCACCAGAAGTTGCCACTGCTGTTTTGCCTGTCCTAGCTACTGTCCTCCAGGTTTTATGCTATTATCTCGGTGCTTTACCTCCCTCCCTCATTCAACTTTGAGGTTCTTTTCAATAGGCCAAGCCTGTCAGCTTTGCCAGCCTATCGTTTCTATTTTTGTGGACTGGACCGACAGACTGATCATTATTGTACAGATGTCCTGACAGACAGACCATCATTATTATACAAATGTAACGGTCCAGAAAATCGGACACCATCAATTCAAGCAGCTCTTCACTTTCTTTGTCCACCCTTTTCATGTACACGATCTTCAGCCAGAAGAGAATGCCCGGCCTTCCATGCCTTTCTGTTTCCTACCCAGGACCTCTGTCGAGCTAGACTGTCTGATTGCTTCTAGGGAAGACAATTTAGAAATCAGATGTCTGGATGTGTCCTTCTTCATGTCCTAAGACACACATGACAAGAAGACAGCATTCTTTCTGATGAGAACCGCTGGTCACACACATGGGTCAGAGCGCCTCCGTGACCACAGATTGGCCTTCCTTGCCAGCTCTGAAGAGTCTTCCTTGTTCTCACGCAGAGAGCAAATGTTCACTGATCACCCTCCGTGACCCCGGGCTGTTCTGTGTGCAGGGATCCAATAGCAAAAGAGGGCATTTCAGGCTCTGAGCCTTGTCCTCTGCCCTGTGCTTTGGTGTGTCTGGGTACCACTCTTCTCATCCGCCTCTCTTGCCTGCTGCCCCACTCCCTGCCCATGCAGGGCGTCGGCCTGTTCCCCGCTTCCTTGTGTGAACTTTTGCCTCCTGTCGACCTCTTCCCGGTAGTCTTGATTTCTCGTTTCTTCCTCAAAACATTGCTCTTGGTAACTTCCTTTAACTGTATTATTTTTCTATTCCTTCTGGATACCATTCATCTTTTCCAGACCCGAGCAAAGGAATGTGGTCCCCACCTCCTTTAACCTTCCCTTTTAGTGTGAAAACTGGCTTATATTTGTAGCTTGCCTATGGGTGCTTTCTCTCCAAAGAAGGAACGCAGAGGTCACAGCCGAGAGATCACTGGATGGTTTCTGCACAGTCCAGACCTAAGTTCTCCCAAGGTTACCTGTACCCACTCTGGGAGCATTTCCCGTAGACTTCCCTCGCAAACTGGGCCCGTAGGATTGAGCTTTTTCACCGAGTCCCAGTTTGTGTCTGCTATTTAAACCTTAGTCCTTGCAGAAAACACAGGTTTTTTATTTTTGCAAAACTTTGCCTTGCCTTTCCTTTGGACCGTGGCCATGGCCAGTGAGCCTATGGAAGATGTATTTATTCTCCCTGACCGCTCTAATGGTGGACTTCTGAGATTTTCTTTGATGTAGCTGTCGTTGGCTTATGTGGGAGGCAGATATACAAAGGGACCAGTAACTATTTCACTCTATGTCACCACATTTGTGATCATGACTTTCTTAAAAGAGCTCATTTTCTTGGTCATTCATTACTCTGATATTTTTTCTGTGTGTGTGTGTGTGTGTGTCCTGTTTTTTTTTAAGTGTTAATATATGTATAGGTTTGTGTAACCCTTGTAATCAGGATATAGCGCGGTTCCATCACTCACCAAATCTCCCTTGTGCTAGTCTTTATAGTCACACCCTACCTCCCTTCCACCCACCACCCCCTCTCCTCTCCTTCGGCAACCACTGCTTTATGCTTCTTCACTATCATTGTGTAGTTGCAAATAATAATAATAATGTCATAAAAATGGGAATCCTTCCTCATGAAGCCTTTGGAGACTGCCTCCTTTCACTCAGCATAGCACCTCTGAATTCGCGCCGGTTGCTGCAGGTCTCAGCCATTCCTTTTGATGGTTAGGTATACTCTGTGACATGGGTGTGCCCTCATTTATTTATCCATTCACTTGTTGAAGGACATATGGGCGGTTTCCAGCTTGGGGTAATTATGAATAGAGCTGCTATAAACATTCATGTAAAGGTTTTTGTGTGAACAAAAATTTTCATTTCTCTTGGGAAAATACATAGGAGTGAGATTTTTGGGTCATGGATTAAATGCATGTTTAACCTTATAAGCATCTACCAAACGATTTTCCAGAGCTTTGCATTTCTACTGACAATACAGAAAGTTCCAGTTGCTGTACATTCTTGTCAGCACTTAATATTGTCATGAGTTGTGTGTTTTTTTGATTGTGGTAAAAAACACATATCTTAAGATTTACTATCTTAACCATTTTTTAACCTACCATGTAGTAAAGTATATTTACATTGTTGTGAAGATCTCCAGAATTTTTTCATTCTACAGAACTGAAACACTGTACCTGTCAGACAACCCTCCTTTGTCCCGTCTCCCCAATCCTTAGGAGAATTACCATTCTACTTTCTACACCTATGAAACTGACTGTATTGGACACTTCATATAAGTGGAGTTGGACAGTAGTTTTCCTATTATGGCTGTCTTATTTCACTTAGTATAATGTCCTCAATATTCATTCATGAAGTAGCATAGGAAAGCAATTTCTTTTTTTTAGACTGCAAAATATTTCATTGTATGCACATACAGGCATCTCCCACTTTTCAAACCCTCACTTTATGTCACTTTGCTTTTACAGAAGACGTACATTAGGCCTTTCGTGAGAGAAAAGAGCATTCAGCATTTGTTTTGCAGCAGCTGTTACAGAGGCAGCAGCACCCCCAGCTGTGAGAGTGGCCACCAAGCTCCTGGCCCTGGAACCATGCTCAGCCTCCTGGCATCAAGCTCCATCGCTGCCACCTGAGTCTGGAGCATGTGTGCTTTCCTCCATACATTCCTGCCTCTCCTATATGGTAGTGTTGTTTTCAGGTGTAACTTGATCACCCTCTCTCTCCTCCAGCACTCTTTTTTTAACAGCTTTGTTGAGATACAATTTATATGCCATATACTGCACCCATTTAATATGTGTAAATCAGTGGTTTTAAGTGTTATTCACAACTATGCAACTATTACCAGTATCAACTTTAAACATTTTCATCATCCTAAAAAAAAACAAACTCCATGCCACTAGCCATCACTCCTAATTTCCCCCCACAACCCCTGTTCTATCTTCTGTCTCTGTAGACTTATCTATTCTCTCTCTGTTTCATCTAAGCCAAGTCATATGATAAATACTCTGTCTTTTGTGACTGCCTCCTTTCATTTGGCATACTATTTTCAAGACTCATTCATGTACCATGCATCAGTACGCAAGTTCATTTTATTGTAGAACAATATTTTCTGGTATGAATGTCCTCACACATTGTCTATCCACCTGTTGATGGACATTTGAGTTGTTTCTACTTCTGGCTGTTATGAATAACGCTGCTATGAACACTGGTGTGCACGTTTTTGTGTAGACACGTGTTTTCACTTCTCTTAGTTATATACCTAGAAATGGAATTGTGGAGTCACATGGTAATTCAATGTTTAACATTTCCCAAACTGCCAAGACGGTTTTCCAAAGCAGCTGCATGATTGTGCATTCCCACCAACAGTGTGTGGGGGTTCCGATTTCTCTCCATTCTGGGCAACATTTGTTATTATCTGTCTTTTTTATTATTGCCATCTGGTGGGTATAAAATAGGGCCCCTGGCACTCTTGGTTCCTCTTTTTCTGCCTTACTCCCCCCCCCCAATTCTTTATTATTTAAAGTATTACATGAGTCTTCTTTTCCCCCATTGACCTCTCCCCGGTCATTCCCACCCCCCAGCAAATGCCCTCACCCCCCTACTGTCTGTATCCAGGGGTTATGGGTATATGCATGCATATAAGTCCTTTGGTTTCTCTGTTACCACCCCACCCCCACCCCCACCCCCACCTCCCTCTGAGGTTGGGTGGTCTGTTCGATGCTTCTCTGTCTCTGGATCTGTTTTTGTTCATCAGTTTATGTTGTTCATTCTATCCCACAAATGAGTGAGCTATGTGATATTTATCTTTCTCTGACTGGTTTATTTCGCTTGGCATAATGCTCTCCAGGTCCATCCATGCTGTTGCAAATGGTCAGAGTCCCTTTTTTACAGCAGCGTAGTGTTCCATTGTGTAGATGTACTGCCTTACTTTTTTTTTTATTTCCATAAAAATCTCACAATTACAAATTATGTGTATTGTTTATTATCTGGTTCCCCTTCCTACTAGGTTATACATTCCATGAGAATAGGGATTTTTTTATTCTCTGATAATCATCCCAAAGCAACAAGAATCAATAGTACCTGGCTCATGTTCAACATTCAGTAACTGTTTGTAGAATGAATGAATGAATGAATGAAAGACTTTTGATGAGGCTTATCCCCTCTCATACATGAGGTGTTTCTGATTTGAAAGATGCTGGAATTTGGGGGGGGGGGTAAAGGATAGATGATACGTATTTTTAATTCTTTGTGTTCATATCATTGAGAGCTGCTTAAGTGCCTCAAGGAATCTGTAAAAACCAAAATAGGCAAAATGAATATTTCACCAATTTTAATGGACAGGGTGGGGGCCCATCCCCTCATGAATGGATAATGAACCTGAGTAACTCTTACTGTCTGCTCTGTATGGCAGCAATGTTTTTAAAGGTCAGTGTGGAGGAATCACTGACACAAAAAGGAGGCAGGTGGGGATTGTGTTTAATTCAGCCATTTTATACCGGTGTATTTTATTACTGAACCTAATCAGACCAATTCTGTGACTAGAGATAATATATAATACTTTTATCATACATACTTTAATTTCTATTATTCTGTTTTCCTAAATATGGCATTAGATGATATTAAAACACATTTCCTCTATATGCATTAAATATGAAAGAGACTAAATAATCTTCTTCATCCTTTGCCTCTCAGTAGAATGAGTTTTTTCTTGATTGAATCTTTCTACATATGGGTGGATAGAAAGGATCATTATGGCTACTGATTTATTTATGGAGCATTTATCATTCATTGTAGGGGTAAAACCCACTCATGGGAAAGAATGATCATAGTGTTAGCTTTTTGTATATTTGTCATGATTGAAATTAGTGGTTTCATAAATATTGAAACCTTCCATCACTGGTTTAAAATAGCCAACTGTACAGTGAATGGCCTCACCGTCCGGACCCACCATTCACAGATAAATATAAACCATAAAATCTGATTTCTAAATGGAGACTCCCTTGCTTCCTGTGCAGTCTAGAAAATATGATATTGTTTGTTTAATCCACGCTGCACTTTAGGTTTAAATGTGTTGAGCTGTCTAGAGTCTGAGGCCTCCACCCTGTCCCAGGGCAAGATAGGTTCTTCTAGGGCCAGTGAACTCAGATGAGCAAGGCCTTTTCACTGAGCCGTCTATGAAAAATGCTTAAAGGAGCAGCGATGCTATAGACGTTGCCGATTTCTTATTGTAAATGACATGTTTTAAAGACTCGCGCCCACTGGGATGAAATGTAGACTTGTTGCCTCGAGTCTCTACTTTTGTCTGCCACAGGTAATTCCTAAGTGGGACATAGAGGAAAGGATCAATGTTCTCATCCATCTCTCAACAAAAAGGGCTCCCACTGGGATGAGACAGTGGTGTGAGTTCCTATTGCTTTAAGAGAGGATCTGATTGTTTATATGCCTTACTTGGGTGGATAATTTCCTAAATTCATTTTCCTTTGGAGTGGTGCCACTTTTAAACACTTTCAAAAGGCACTAAAGAATTCCTTCTGGCCTGGGTCAGGGAGCCCGTGTCAGGAAAGTCCATTATTTTATTTCCTTTGCCTATTATTTCCCTTAGTGGTTTTGTTTTGTTTTGTTTTTTTTTTCATCCTGTGATACGAATCCGGTCTTTATCACTAAGGGCTCAGTCCTGGAAAGTGACCGCTTTTTGGCTTCGACATTTCCCTGATTTGTTTCCCACTTGGAGTGTAAATTGTAGTTTTATTTCTTATTTCTTTGGTTAGGTGAAAGGAGTTTGCACCTCTAGGCCTACGACATTTTTTCGGCCTGGGCTTTTTCGGTCAGTGGCTTTCTCTAACCCAGACTCTCTAGGGTTTGAAATGGATACCCTTGAAGTTTCCTTTATTCCAAAGTACAAGTGTTTCCTTAGTACCTTTTATAAGACAGGGCACGAGGGACTATGTAGGCAATATAAGAAAATAAAAAGCGTGGTTTGCGAGAAGGCTGGATATTGGGAAATAGCAAACACATTACGCATGCATGTGGTTAAAATTCTTTGAAAAATCCTTGCGACCTGTTTTTCACCTTAGATATATGGCTTTCAGCATTAACGTAGCCCCAAAATGTCTTACAACTTAATTTATTTTTAAATTGCAGTAGAAAACACGTAACATAAAGTTACCATCGTCACCATTGCTAAGTGTCTTCTACAAAGCTGCAGCCTAAACCCAGAACCTTTCAGCTCAAAAAAACTTAAGAACAGTCACCCATTTCCTCTCCCCGCCAGCGCATTCATTTGTTTTTAAAGAAAACCTCCGGTGAACCAAGTGTGAAACCTTAGTGACACCAACTAAAACTTAATCACCGAATTAAATCTGATGTTGACATGTTGCTGGCATTATGTAGTCCTTTCTGTGTGCTGTGTTTCTCAATTCAATGCTCAGAAGTTCCATTTAGTTAGTACCCCAGGAGGTTTGAAATGTTCCTTTGAATGCTTTGTAGAATGTGCTATGTATGTAACATAGGAAGTAAAGTGTTGTTGTTTTTAAAAAAATAAAAGTAAAAAAAAACAAAACACCACACATCTTTTATTTCTGTTACCCATTTGCAGTTTTATTTGGGATTAAACTTAAAGTAAGAACAAGATCCGTGGATATTAAGGGTAATGTTCCAGATGCTGTTTTCAGTGCTCGCAGTCTCCCCAGTTACTCTATGAAGTAGGTTGCTATCATAATCCCCTTATCACTAATGAATAAGCAGAGGTACCGGCAAGTTAAATGACTTGCCCTAAGTCCCAGGGCCTGTGAGCAGCACAACCCATCTGTGAACCTCAGAAGCCTGGCTCGAGTCTGCATTCTTAACCCTTATTCTCTGCTGCCTTCTAGATCAATAGCACATTTAAGTAAAAGTATCAATAGGATATGATCAAAGGGATATATCTACACGTGGAGACAGGAGAAAACGGGAAGTTGGGGAGGAAAAATACTCACCTTTGTGTGGCCCCTGCTTTGTGTCAAACACTTCACAAGATGTTTTAATCACCCTAGTATTCATCCATGTTAGGTTTTACTACCTCTGTTTCCATGTGAGAAGGACAGGGAGGAGTTGAGGGACCTGCCAGTGGTTACTTGCTGACAGGCTGCAAGGTCTGGATTTGAATTCAAGCTGTATCCTTTTTTTTTTTTTTAATATGTGTTTGTTTTTCCAGGGAGAGGAAGGAAGAGGGGGAGAAAGATAGAAACATCAGTGATGAGAGAGAATCATTGATTGACTGCCTCCTACATATCCCCTACTGGGGATCAAGCCCACAACCCTGGGAATGTGCCCTGACCAGGAATCAAACCGTGTCCTCCTGGTTCATGGGTCAACGCTCAACCACTGAGCCATGCCAGCCGGGCTCAAGCTGTTTTCTTAAAAGGCCTAGACTGTGTACTTCCTGATCCATTTCCTACTTCCTAGTGTTTGCAATCACCAAGAAGAATTAGGAGACCCTGATATCACCTTAATAACCAGACATTTTGAAACAGATATGGAAAGGGAAACTCCTGAAGGGGGGCGTTTTGTTGAAGTAGAAAATTAGCATTGCAACCACACCTTATGCATTAGGTATAATGAAAAGGTGCTTTTCCTCAAGGCCCCAACATTTTTGGTGTTTTGTCTTGGAAAATATAAACTTCAGTTGAAGTTACCCTTGGTTCTCTTACTGCAGGATCAAGCAGGAATCGGGTGTTATTTATCCCTCCTGGTTTAGTCTAGGCTTGGACCAGTTTCACCAAGGAGATATTGTTCTTTTACAAATACTATAGTCTCTTGTGTGGGCAAGATGGTAGGTAGAGGAGGGGAATATTTAAAATGCTCAAGAAAACAAGCTTTTTAATGATCTTAACCTGTTCTGATTACATATGTATGCGAAAAACATGGGTATAGAAAACATGCCCGCTCAGCCATCTTAATAACTTAAACCAGTTATTCACATCTATCAGTTTGAGTTGGTGATGTTGGTGACATTTTATTCATAGGATAACTAAATAAAATAGGCTGTTCAAAATCATATATTAACCACCTCAAAAAAAATCTTCATTTTAAAAATCTGTGCCTTTTGTGGTCTCATCCTGTCTTGGGTTTACTATATTTTAATGTGAAGAAATGAGAAACACACAAAAAGGAAACTTTTCGTCCAACTGGATGAATCTGCAAGCACCTGTCTTACGCATTTGTGTTTCCATGATGTTATAGGAGTCAGACTGGGAGAAGGAAGGACGCGCAGTGTCTCACGTAGCTTACAAATCCTGCCTCTAATCACTCTCCTGAGATTACTTGTACTTCCGGGCCCATCTGGGATCGGGGACTTGCCCATTGTTCTGGTCCTGAACATCCTTTGGGAGTAATAACCACAAGTCCCGTGGGTTGATCTGCCATGGCTGTTCCCAGCTCACCCCATGTGGAAACTGTTTTCACAGGACAAGGATCACCACTTCTTGCCCAGGCTGGGTGGCTCAGTTGGTTGGGGCATCATCCCGTACACCAAAAGGTTATGGGTTTGATTCTCAGTTAGGGCACATACCTACATCAGGTTGTATATGGGAGGCAATCGTTTGATGTTTTTCTTTCACATCAATGTTTCTCTCTCTCTTTCACCCCTTCCTCTCTTTAAAATAAACACACACACACACCCTCTGGTGAGGATTAAAAACATTTCTGGAAGGATTAAAAAGACATGAATAAAAGTGGTTATTTGCTTATGGTGTAAGGGTGAGGTTCAATTTGAATAGGCGAGGGGCCAGTGAGAGTGAGAATTTTTACTGTATCCTTTGATAACCTGAGCTGAGCATGTACTACCATCTGAAAATTTGCCATTTAAAATTAACTTTTGAAAGCTGTCCTGCTGTCTCATATCTTGAAGGAAAATTGGAAAGCATTATACCTCTCATGGGAAAGTTGAAGTCTTTGTAATTATCATGTGAGGTTGGAGAGTGCATATGGTAGACCTTTGGCCGTGCATATCTGGGTTCAACCAGATTCTAAGTATGTGACCTCTTTAACTCTCAATATTCTTACTTATTCTGAGGAAATAAAAATACTTCATCTATCTTTCAGGAATAATGGAAAGATTGATGAAGCACCAAATAAATGATGATTTCTATCAGATTTCTAGAGGCTGTTGTGACACTGATTTCAAAAGAGGGAGACATAGATCTCTCCATCTTCCTGTTGCTTAAGGCCTGATCAAGTTTCAAACTCTTGAAGAGGAAAAAGAGGTTCTGAGTAGTTCTTGTTTCATATTTCTGCCTTGAATACTTAGAGAATCTTTAGCCTCTACTGGAAGAAAAATCAATTTTTAAAAAGCATCTACTTAATACCTATTTTGGTTAGTCATAGCTTTTCACTTCCAATGAATGATCACAGGCTTAACGAACAGGGAATTTATTGGTTCATGTAACTGAAAAGTGAGGGACAAACAACCTTCTCGCGTGCTTGGATCCAGGTTCTTGGAAGCTGTGCCCAAGAATCTGTGTCTTTCTTTCAAGTCTGTGTTCCTCTGCATTGGTTTTGTCCTTTAAGTCGGGCTCTCTTTTTGTGGGTGCACATGGACTGCTAGCAACTCTAAGCTTATATGCAGCTAGTTTTAACAGCTGCAGAGGAGAGAGAAAGCTTTCCTCTCTGATTGTTCTAGCAAAATTCTCGGGCCTGGATCTCAGTAGTGCAGCTTGAGCACATACTGCTCTCTGAGCCAAGCACCAATGCCAGGGAAATAACTGGACTCTGACTGGATAAGCAGGGGATCCCTAGAGTCCAGGGATGGGGTTCACCTCACACAAGTGACATGGACCAAGAGAGGGGGAAGGTGGTTCCCCAAAGGCTAAAACTCAGATGGGCTATTTCTAAAAGTAGAAAGAACACAAGGCATGCCTTCCCCCCCAGTGCTGACCTCCAAATACACATACGTGCGCAATATCTACTCTGCAATATTGGCGTTATGAGGATGAAATAATAAACAAGATATCCCTCATAGGAATTAGACTACACTCACGTGACGGTGCCATTATGTACATATGTAGCAATGACAAATGTACATGTGCTATTAACAGAAATAATAGTAATAGCTAACAGTATTCAATGTTTTTTAGATTCTAGGTGCTAGTCTAAGAACTTAACTCATTTAACCTCCAAAAGCACAAGAAAGGTAGCAGCCGTTGTTCCATTTTGCAGATGAGGAAACTGAGGCACGGAAGTTACTTAAAATTACTTTAGGGGCATGGCGAGTTCTTCATTCTTGGCAGTACAGGCAGTGAGATCCAACACACGGGGGCGCTGTGTGAAGAGGACCTAACTTTCTAGGGAAGATTTTACCAGAGGTGGATAGAAGGTCTAATTCTAGGAGGAAGAAATAAGAAAAGAAGGCAGGGAGCTGAGGAAGTGCTGGCGATGTTTAGGAAATGCAAGGGTGAAGTTTGACTTTAACACCGGGTTTGTGAAAAAGAGAGATGAGAAACATCTCTGCCTTGAATACCTAGAGAATGCCTAGGGAGGGGAAGACTGCTGTTCTGAGCAGTTTGGCCTGAGCATACATAGTCTATAGGTCTGGGAGGAGGGTAGTGGTGTGGATAAACAAAGTGGTCAGACAGACCCCGAAGTGTTCTTGGGTGGGGATGTTGGCTTTATTTCTCCGCCTCACATTCTTGAAATGTTTTGGAAGATTCTTGTAAATGCCCTGTTGGGTGGCATTTTGGTGTTTGTTTCTTTAAATGACTTAGCTGCCTTAGCTGCGCCTTAGTGAAGGAAGGGTCTTTGAGAAAGGAGGCCATTTCTTGACATCCTGTTTTCTGTCACTGCTGTTGAGGGAGGTAGCGCCAAGCCTGGCTTATAGAACACTTTCAGTGCGAGACAAGCGCCCCTCTGTTCCTGTCCCGGTGTTACACTGAGGCCATTCAGTGCTCGGGACCCAGAAGATAACATGGCGCGCTCGCGGAATCGTTTCTATTTACCTTCCTATTTTGTTCCGTCATTAAATGGTGTTAGAATTGAACATTAGGACTCTCTTTTCTGGCCAAAAGAAAATACCAGTGGCTTGTGGACTGCAATATTTACTCACACGGATGCTTCCAAAGGAGTAGAAAGTCCTGGCCATGCGTCCGTAGAGAGGAGCTGGTGCCATATGCCCCAGCTTCCCCTCCTGAATGCAGGCTCCGCGCCCGGAGGACATCGTAAATCACTTGTAATTTATGATGAGCCCGAGTGTGTGTTACACCCTGCTGGTTGGCTGGTGTCCTGTACACATGATGACTGCCCTTTTCCAGAGCATACAGGGGCCTTTTTCAGATGAGCCATAGGATGGAGAGCTGAGGATTTTCCCCTCGGCTGGCCCAGCCAAAGAGCAGAGGAAGGAGAAGACAGAAGACTCTTGTTCTTTGAGTTTTGCCACAAGCCTCACTTGCTTTCTCCCAGACTGGAGGTAGGGAAGGGGCAGAAAACAAGACCATTATCATTATTAACCTATTTTCTTTTATTCGTCTATTCAACAAACACACATATCTTCTGAGTGCCAACCACCTGCAAGGCACTGTTGGGGATACAGCAGTAAGCAACACAGGGTTTTGATTCTCATCAAGTCTACACTGACACGAAGTAGTAAGTTCTGTGTCAGGAGGTGATGACATATTTTGCAGGGTAGGAAGATGGATAAAGACAGGAAGGGGAACAAGTTATTCCACACAGGGTGTGTAGGAAATGGATTTCCAATAAGGGAGCCATGAAGAAAGTGGCAGAGTAAGCCATGTGAGTTCTGGGGAAATTGCATCTCAGATAAGGACAGAGGCCACCATGCAGGGGTCCAGCTGGGGGTCAGAGGGGCTGGAGCAGAGAGGGCCAGGAGGGAGTGGTAAGGAAGGAGACAGATGAGGGAGGACTAACCTGTGGCTCATCTGGAGACCATGCCAAGAAGTTGAGATATTATTGAATGTGAGATAGGCAGTCAGAGGGAGTTTTTGGAAGGTTGATCCTTTCAGATACTTGAGAAACCAGAGTCTAAGCATGAAGTCAGGAAAACGGGAGCACCAACCCTTCACACCTTAGAGGAGTGTGTGCTATTGTCATCAGGATTGGATTGTCAGACATTTACCTCACCCAGTGCAGGGTGTGAAACAGAAACTCTAGTTTTGCTTGATCTGGTGTAAAAATCACGCATGCTTTTTAACTTGGGATACAAGTGAATAAGCATGAGCCGTTAATACAACTTGATGGGAATGCTTTTCATGGACAGACTTCGCTACCTCATCCAGGGCTGAGTGTCCTGCGAAGCCTCTTCTCCAGCATCCAGCAGTGGTTATGCTACAGCTGTGACGGGGCTCCCAGCACGATCGCTGTTCTTGTAAAGATTGGCATGAGCTTCGGAGTCAAAGAGCAGATACTTGGGGCCAGGTTCTGGGAGGCTTCAGCAACCCACTTTGCACTCGGTGAACGCGGAGCTCACACGGGCTGTTTTCCCTGCACAAATGTCTTAGTCTAGTCTAGAGCTATGGGGGGCATGAGCTTGGTTAAGGTGATTTCGACTCCTTATGAGGAATATCTCTCTAAAAATGAGGGAGATGGATTGTAAAGGGGGCTCCACCGTAGCACCCACCCTGCCTCTGCGTGTGTGCAAGCAGGTGAGCACGTCTCAGGAAAGTTCCTGAAATGACTCTTGCTCTGTGTGGCCGTTGGACCAGAATGAACTCTCAGATTCATGCCGATGCAAAACCTTTCCGAGCCTATGAAAGTGTTGGGTGAATGTGCTCTGCAAACATACAGACGCTATATAAACAGGAGGCACATATTTTAGAAGATGAAGAGTGAAACACTTGTTCCTCTGGGGGAGCCGTGGTTGGAACTTGGTGCCCTAACAACATACCTTCCACGCTCAGTCGCCTGCAGCCCGTTCTCATTGGCCCCAAACACAGTTATCTGCTTTATGTGTTAAAAATGTGCTCAGCCAAAGACCAAACAAATAGCCAAAGGCATTTTCCTATCAGGGCCCTGTTTGTAGGAGGTAGAGCCAAGGAACAAAGCTGTGGGTTTTGAGTCTTGGCAGGAAGCCAAGCTGCTGCTTCAAAGCTCCAGGATTTACGAGGAAGAAAGAGGAGGGATTTTTAGCTGAGATTCAGTTGGAATTGAAGCAGCAGAAAATTTGAAGTTAAAATGAAAGCCTGCTCTGGAATCCATGATGGAAAGGCAGAAGCGTTCTGGGCCCTCAGATGGTCTTTCAGAGCAAGAATGAAGGTTTCGGAAGGTGCCTAACACAGATTACAGGAGGGCCTTGATTAACGATACAGAGTCTCACAGCATTTGAGCTGGGAGAGCGTCCTTTAGGGATCATCGAATCGCGTCCCTCGGCTTCCAGATAATGGGTCAGGAGCCCTGGCACTCGCAGAGACTGCCCGGAAGTTCTGGTGCTAGAATCTAGGACTCTTGACAACCATTTTGTGGTTGCGGCCACTTTACAGAAGCAGCAAACAATTGAAAGTTGTTTTCCGAAGAGCAAGGGGCAGACGCCACAATGACTGCATTCTGCGTCGGCAGTGCAGTTGGCTCCCAGGATGTGGCCTCATCGCCAGGACCAGGGTGCTGCCTGCATCCTCAGACTACTTAGCAGCACGGCCTCTGTCCCCCACCCCAGCAGTAGGGGATGAGGCCTGGAAGAGTCCTGCCTCTCCTGCCTCCCCTCAGAGCCCCGGTCAAGCTTGAACGGGTCTGTAGGGTCCAGGGGAGACTGCCCTGGTCAGGGCCCTCTAACCACCTTCACAATCTCAGCAGCGTCCCACAGTGACACTGTGGATGTTGCTATTTGGCTTCCTGTTCTAACAGGGGTTCCCTCCTCTTTGACCAAAGCCTGAGCAAACCGAAGCTGTAGGTAAATAGCAGCTCTCTTTTTGCCTGAAAGAACTCCCATGAAAGAACAGGCCTGCTGGCCCCCTGACTCGCATAACCTTGTCCACTGAGCTCACCAGCATCTAAGTGAGCTGTGGTTACTTTTCCTTCTGGAAGGTGCGTGCAGGTGGGGTGGATGGGTAACCTAAAGGGAGCGGAGACACTTCTGTGTGTGTCTCCATTTGAACCTGTAAGATGTTATCTCTCTTTTCCCACTATTTCTTCATTTGCTTAGTCATTCATTTTCTATCCAAAAAATTTTGACCAAACCTAGAACAAAGAGCACAAAGGCGGTCAATAGAATATAAATGAAGTCAGGTCACTGAGGAGGAGGAAACGATTTCCCCATGAATTGTCATGTGAAATCTGTATTAAATATCAAGTTTTACTCTGGCCTTTCCGACAACCAGGTTAAAAAATAAATACACCAATTCTAGTTATCAGAAAGGAAAAATGTTCGATTTCTTCAAGAGAGACTAAGTGTTGCTATTCTGGGGCTCATGGTGTTACTACACACTTATTGAGGACTTTCTGGTGCTTAATACAAAGCTCCCAGCCCCAGAGCACCCCTTCCTTCCCCCTCCCGTCCAAGTGTCCTTGCTTCAGGCCTCCCTCTCCGCCCCCAACAAAAAACACGTTCTTAGTGTTATCATTGGCTCTGTTTGTGTGTGTCAGGGCATGGCTTGGGGTAATTGTGTTGTCCACGGTGTCTCTAGAATTTGCAGATTAGAAGGTCTGGAGTCGGAATTGTAGAGAGGATCAGAATCCAGCCCTGCTGCGGCTACTCAGTGTACCTGTCCTTCCCCAGAGAGCCCTACCCCCCTTCTATGGCCCTTTTTGCTACATCAGGGTGCTGTTTAGAACAGGCCATCCTGAGGGAAGAGTTCTGTGGGGTACACTTTGGAAAATGTAGGCTCCAAGGATTAATTGATGACATGCCATGCTTTAATTTTATACACTTTCTAGGGCCCTGAAAGTGGGGAATGGAGTTTGAGGTTACATAAACATGTATGGTCCAGGAACTAATATTTTTTTAATATATTTTATTAATTTTTTACAGAGAGGAAGGGAGAGGGATAGAGTTAAAAACACCAATGAGAGAGAAACATCGATCAGCTGCCTCCTGCACACTCCCCACTGGGGATGTGCCCGCAACCAAGGTACATGCTCTTGACCGGAATCCAACCTGGGACCTTTCAGTCCACAGGCAGACACTCTATCCACTGAGCCAAACCGGTTAGGGCAGGAACTAATATTATACACATGGGAGAGGAATACTGACATGGCACTCTGAGCTCTGAAACTCCTTTCTGAAGTTGTAACTGGAATTTAGATTCTTCCAGAAGAAAGAATAAGCAGTGTTGAGTGTCCCACCCCTTTGCATGACTTGACTTCACCTTCCTAAGACGGGATATGTCGGGGGATATAAGAACACTATATAATCTTCTAGTAAGGCAAGGAAAAGAGTTACAGAAACCTGATGTGTTGGACTTTTGTAATAGGATGTGTGAGAGAGAAAACACTGAAAAAGTCATCTCTTCTCTCTGGGTTACCCAAGTGTTTACTAAAAGTTTGCTTATTTGTTGTTGATTTTTACTGAAATATACATATTCTCTACATATATTTTATGTTCATAAAAACCTATGTTTTAGAATGCATCATTACTAAAGAAAGAAATACTTGGAAGTGAGAAGTAGTTGGTGTGAAATAATCTCTCTGAATTCTTGGCCCATCACCATTGTTTGAAGACCAGACTCAGCAGCTGGGTTTCAGACCAGGGCTCTGGCCATTGCCCTTGTCCTAATTATGTTGACCCCGATCACTTGTTGTGATAGACAACTAGAAAAACTGGGGTTTGAGTCCTCACCTGAACAGAATGAATGTACTTGGAATGTTTTTCATAATTATTTTGAGCAATGACTTGATTCTTACGTGTGCTTATTCTTTTTAAAAGTATTAGAAAGGAAGATATCCACAAGACAAAGTAGAGAGGAGCTGATAAGAAGGGGAGTTCTGAAGGAATTGCCTGAGCAAGGTGAGGAACTTAATCATGCATTTAAAATAATGTGATCCTTCATTCTCTGGTCCTTCTTTCATTTTCCTCTGAAACTTAAGATGATCGTGGTCTTTGGGAGATAAAGCAGTGAGTGCCGCCCTACGAGAATCTTGCTTTAATTCAGAATGCCTTTGTGGGCTGCAATGAATCTAAGGTCTTCTGGAAAAGAAATTCAATTACTTTTTTGGTGAATCCTTCACTATATGTCACTCTAAACCTAAAGCTCTACAAAGGTACCCTGTAGCTGGGGATACAGATAAGATACAAATACTTATGACTGCTTCTTATCTCTATTGTTGAGCTTCGGTCTCTCCATACAAGTTAACTCAGTTGTTTGCGTAAGTGCTGAGTTTTAGCTTGGCTCCTGAGTTTGGTTTCTTAAGTCCACCAGTAAAAGTAAAGACAGAGAAAAGAGATGATAAACATACCTCTCTTGTCCTTTATAATGCACTCAAATGTACAATCAATAAGGCATGAATGAGCAAATTAACTTAATTTGCTTTATCATTCTCTCAAGTAATTTTTTGTTCTCATTTCTTTGCCTCTGTCCCTCACCTTTTCACTAACAATTATTTCCAGGTATTTTTTTCTACCTCTGTCTGCTTCTCCTTTTTTCTCTATTCTCCTAAAAAGATAAGAATTAGGTGGAAATGGAGGTAGACCCTCTAAAGAAGATTGGTTATTTCTCCAAGTAAATAATACTGAATAATTGTCATTGCTCCCACTATTGAAACTGAAGAAATTTTTTGTTGCAACGTTGTTTTTTACCTCCTGCTTTCCCACTCCCCAACATTTACTGGGGTAAATTGTTATACTTTTATAGGAACAAATAATAAACTGTTAAATAGGATTTGAAATAATAGCACTTCTTTTTTCCTGATCTATGTTCCTTGCAAAGAAATTAACATCCTATGGCTTTTACTACTTATAAATTCAAATGACACGCTTTTTCCAATGTCTGAATAATCTGAGTGGAGCTAGGAAATGTTTTACTATTTTATTCTTGCTTCAAAGCAAACAGGGAAGTCTGGAGTAAATACTACCTTTTTTTTTTTTTTTTTTAGCTCTCACAATTTTAGGTATTTTACTTTGATTTCTGGCCTGTTATATATTTCTCCACTCCATTTTGTAAATGAGTTTTGTCTTCCCTAATTTTCTATTACTTTGAAGCTACTTATTTCCTGCCTGGGACTTTTAAAAATAAAAAATACACATTCTTAATTTTTTTTTTCCTTGGAGATTGGCTCATAGTATAAAAAATTAGTCTCCTCTCTAATCTCTCTGGAGGCAGGAGAGGAGTTTCAAGTCCATTGACAGCTGAATGCTGCTTGGTCACCTCTATTGCAATGTTTTTAAAAAAGGGAAAAAGAAAGGAAAATTTATGATGGAAACTGTTAGTGAATATTAAAGATAGAGATTAAAGTCCCATTTTTTATCTAATTAAAAATTGTAGCTAGGAAAGAGTGTACTTTTTCTAAAAACAAGTGGCAATTGTCAATCTAAAGAAATGCTTAGTATTGCTTTGTTTTTATTCTTCCTAACCTGTTATATTATTTGCGTGATGGATTAATATTTTATAGACTTATTTCCCCAAAAGTCTGACCTCCTTGACCTTTTTATTTATCTTTTGCAAACTGGACATTAAAAGTTTTAAGACACAAAAGAAGAAAACAATTTTTAACCTAAACATAATGTAGTAGATTTTAATGTTTGGGAAGTCATTAGTTACTGAATTTTACTTTCACCTTTTGCAGAGTCCCTGTAGACAACTATAGAAATTACATAATACTTGGACATTCCCAGTGATGCCTATTGGAAATAGAGCCTTTCCCCCTTTTCTGCCAAGAGCTGGAGAAAATAGCTTTCTGTCGTTTTTCCATAAACAATTACTAGACAATTTCAGTCTGTTTTCAGCTCTAGCCGGAGGGTGGAAAGCTGCCGTGCTTGGTGACAGTCCCCTCTCCTCTGCCACGAGGATTCATTCTTTGCCTTGATCTTCTTGACCTTGCCTTAGCTCTCGACAGTGCCTGTCAATGATGCCCTTCCGTCAGGGAGCCAGATAGACTGTTTAAACCTCTCTAGCTGCCCTGGGTTGGACCTTGTCCCACCCCACTCCATACCCTCCCAGCTATTATTATTATTCCTTTTAAATTATCTTTTTTACTCCGAGATCTAACTTTAATCTAAAATTTCAGCAACTGGTCGTCTCTCTTGAGAAGTTGATGGTCTAGTCCAAGTTCAGTCCTCATCTTCTGGTCTTCCCTTCCGTCCTTTCCCTTAGCTTTGACATGAGGACAGGTAGATGTTTCTGCCTGCTTGCCAGCCTTCTCTTCCCTTTTCTCTCTTGGTATACTTTCTAGACTTCTAAGGAGTCACTCACCTTGTGTTCACACCTGATATTCTCCTGGTCTCTGTTCCTGTATTAACTGTATCTCACATACACTTGTTTACCAGAAAGAGGGCAAAGTCCTCCAACCCTCTCATGCTCCTATTTCTCTCTGTGCTTTAGCTCTTGGTTTACTCTAATCTCACAACCCTTTTCTGAGTTTTCCCTTTTCTTTGCATATAAATGCTCCTATAATACTTGGTGTGGGCCTCTTATATAACTTGGAGTCTAGCTCAGCGTCTTCTTTTGCCTTCTCTTGCTGAGCTTTTATTTTACTTACATACGTAATCTATATTAAAGACTCAACTTGTTTTAATTCCAAAATAATATACAAAGCTAGAAAACTTTCTCACTTACCAGTTAACTTCAGTTTTCTTTTGTTTTATTCTTAACTTACACATTTATTACAGATATGCTTTCTTTTTCTACAGTTTTTCTTTTATAAGAGTAGCTTTATTTTATATCTCAAAGTAAGTATCCTTTCATATTGTCAACAGTTTCTATCATATGATAATCCAATTTGTTCTTGTAATAATAAATAAGAATATTTTGGTTTCTTTTTGTTTTGACACATACTCTTTAAAAATTTATTGCCTAAATTTTATTGAAATAGTTAAGATGTACTAGCAATGGCATTGCCTTCAATTATTGCCTTTTTTATTTTTATACATGAGTCAGATTAGAGGTGTTTGGAAGTCACATGACTAAGCAAAAATTTTTGAATTTTGAATGTGATATAACTTTATGATATGTATATTTACTTATTAAAATGCTATGCTTGTTTTTGTCAATAAGGCCAGCTGATTTTATTGTGAGGCCAAAGCCATTCACTCATATTTAATGAAAATTTGGAAGATGGTCTGTTTTATAATGGTTGGCAAAATAAAATTAATCAGAATTGTATACATGAGCAGTAATTATGCATTTGTTCAAGTTTTCTCAGTAAAACACTTCAATTCCTAATTTTTTTTATTTTTTATTTTTGCATGGTAGCACAGCCTCATAAAAGTTTCCAGGGTTAATCTTTTCAAGCATTTTGGTGGCTAAATGAAGAGTTTCTGCAAAATCTCTTTTCACATTAGAAACTCCTAGTAATTATGAACATTCGGGGTTGTAATTGGTTACTTATGATTTAGCTAACATATTAGAAATATTTTCAGTTACGATTTTTAAAATTTCTTTCATAACTTCTTTTTCTGCATTTTTTACCCCTAATATTTTCAAAGTATGATTAGGCCAACTTAAGACTCTTTAATCAGTTGAATATAACAAAGTACATGCGTTCATTTTAATATTTTCATAAATAAGATACTGAAAATATAATTAGCCTTGCTACCATCATTCCTTGAATGTAGAGGAGCAGCTGTACTGCTGCATTAAGTTGACATATTATGGAGGTGATATCCGGCAGATGGTGGTGCTTGGAAAACGTCATATCCTCCCACTAAGTGTTTGTATATGTAAGTACATTTCATGTTACTTGTGTGTTTTCGTTCACCCTGTGTTTTTGGTGCTTGTTAAAATGTCTGTTCCATTTTTCAGGTTATTCCTTTGAGGTTTAGTTTCTGAATGACAAAGAGACTCCTAGTATTGACTTCAACAAAACTTAAGCACAAGAAGAGAGGGACTCCGCTGCCTGGGGGCATTTATCATTAGGCTGATCCATCCAACTATCTGAATGGCATCTGGATGCCCCCTCCCTAGCTGCTCCCTCCCAAGATGAAGGATTTTCTAGTTCTTTCATTTGAATGAATTATTTAGTAAAACACGTTGAAATAGTACAGGATGTATTTGGTTCCCAGGGCCTGAAACCTGAACCCTACAGTCCTAGTAACTGTAAAGTTGGGTTGTAAGAAAGCCATCCAATTAGACATCTAGGTGTTTCTTTCCCTATTTTAGATGGAGATGTAACAGTTAACTTTGAAAATTCAAACGGGCACATGATACCCATCGGAGAGGAATCTACCCGAGAGGAAAATATAGTAAAATCTGAAGAAGGTAATGGCTCTCTAGCTGAAAAAGCACCACCTCTGGAGGAAAAGGCAGAAGAGAAGAAAGGTAAAATCAAGAGAAACCCCTCATTCTTTTCCTTGATCACAACTCACTGTCGAGAATTGGGTCTTAGTCTCCCAATAGTGATGTTAAGACCAGTAGAGAGGCAAATTTGCAGACACACAGAGGAGAGAAATGATAACTAGTGGAGAGAAATTGGATAGTTTCCTCAAGTAGATGCATCCATTTTATAAGCACATCATTTTAATTTATTATTAAAGAGGGCTAATTACCGGTGACAATCAGATTGATGGCCTCTTTAATGATTAGAGATGTCTGGGAATAATTATCTTTTGCTCAGGAGCTTTTTCTCAGTATCTTCTTTGAGGAAAAAAAATGCCAGCATTCAGAACATCTTTCTCTGCTGGTTAGATGTGGCCCCTGTGAGCAGCTCAGCTCAGAAGTGAGGGTGTGGCTGGTGTATCCACACACCCAACACTAGGTTCCAGTCCAGGTTCTAGACATTTCTAAGAGAGACTCATGAATTGTCCCCAGAGATGCTGAGGATTTGGGTTGCTGTACTGGCCTAGCTTCTGCTCAGTGATTTTTCTGTGCAATTTGGAAATATCAGAATATACCAGAGGCAATTATGGCATTCCCTAGAGGCTTCTTTAAGACCTCACTTTCTAGAATGACTATGCTGTGGTAGGTTGCATAGCTGCAAAATGCATGCCTGTCGACCCCCAGAACATTCACAAGTTCCTGGTCACTGACTGATCACCTCCACATACCACTGCGATTACGTTCAGGCACCTCCAGGCCTCATACTTAACGCAAACATGAACTGAAACTCCTATAAAGTTAAGGCTTTGTTGGAAGTTCTAGATCCCATGCAGCCTATAAATGAATCCTCAGGAAATGGACTATTTCCTTCTGTAGTGTCTGCCTCGGAGTTGGTGGATGGCAAAAATTTGTCAAACCTAGTTTAGGTTCTGTAGGCATTTTAGGAACTCTTAGAATCTGCTGGAAGCAAACTTTTCTTCTGTTCTCCATCCAAGTCCTTCAAAGACAAAGAGCACAAAAGAGCAACCTGCAGACATTGTGACTTAAAAATCATTTACTCTGGAAGCCCATCACCACTGTTATTTGCATGTAAATTAGCCTTTAAGAATTTAGAAGCCTCTGTTAGAAGTTCATTATTTTGCTTTCTTCAATATTAAGTATACTATGAGAGTTGTACTTAGTCTTATTTCTTTGAAGGACTTTGGTTAAGCTTATGAGTATTGATTATGAGAAATTAATATTTTTCAGAATAGTATTTCTGAAACCTAAAGAGAAACAGACCTAAATAGATTTTAAGGAGATTTAGTTGAAAGTATTACAACAAGTAGTGATTTCTTTTATTTTTATTTTTTTATTCCAACTGTCCTGTTTCACCAAACTGTTCCATTTCAAATCCATCTGTGGCTCATGCCTTGTACATCCTTTGTGCATTGAAGAGTTACATTCTTTATTATTTAACAGCGCCATCTTCGGTGCTCACTTGGTCCATGTGGGGTGTCCATCAGTGGACTGGCCAGACTTCAAAGGAAGCATGTCCCTAATCAACCTAATAAGAAGTTGCTGACAGTTTTATGTGAATTAAACTAGCAGGCCTTGATGTTCTACAAAGAATATGGCATATCTCATAGGTCCATGGATATTTGAGAGATGTTTTTGTTTTCTTATTCTTTACTCAGAATGAGTACAGTCAGTTCCTTTTGGTCAAATAAGGTCCAAGATAGCATCTTGCTTGGCTAGTCTGTACATAAGGACATGAGATGTTGAACATGTCGTCATACCCCTGTAAGACACATGACCTCCCTCCCCTGTGGGATAGTGCACCCACCAGAGCCCCTCCAGGAAGTCAGATGAATGTCACTCGTAACTCACATCACAAAGCACTAAGTTGAATAGGCAATACTTTAATGAACAAAGGTAATCATTTATTTCTCTGTAAAGGTACCATTTAATTCTAAAAACACCACAAGATTCACTTCTATGTCTGCTTCTCTTCTGATCCCACTTCCTGTTTGAGCTCAAATCCACCATCCCAGGTTCTTAATTCACCCTTAATCTTGGGGTGCAGCTCTCCCTTTCCTTTCACGAGAACATTACTTATGCATCCTATCCAAGAGCATTATTTCATCTATTAATTGGTTATGTTTGTAAAACCACGTCATGTGCCTTTAAAGCCTGAGATGCTTGTATCTCTTTTTAAGACAGTATGTCAGTACTTTAGTATTTGAAACATCAGTGTCAAAAAAACCCAAAACATACACACACACACACACACACACACAAAAGATAACAAGTGGCCTTCACACTGCTCTGTGGGTAGGTTTCACCAGGCTTGTGGGTGGGTGCTGAGGCTCCTGGGGCACCTGATTCTGGAGTTGGTACAGTAGTCTTGGGCCCAACACTGGAGACTTTCCCCCGAAGGCCTTCAAGGCTCCCAGTCTCCCATCAGCAAGGGCCCTTAAACATAGAAGAGGCAGAAAAGCCAATCTGCAATCCGTGAAGTATAGCTTGGCATTAAATATGAGAAGTCTGAAAATTATTTGATGTTATTTCTATTATTGAGGACTTTCAATGATGTAACAAACGATTTAATGCATTTGTGCCAACATAATAATGAAGGTCTGCCGTAGTTTAAGACTCTGCTGGGGCCCAGGAAGAGAGTGGTGAATGAGCAGTGGCTTTTGCCTACAAGCAGATCGTGGCATAGGAGGAGTCCAGCATGTGGTACAAGGTGCCAAGCACTTGGAAGGCCTGAGTGCAGCAAGTCAGGAACTTCCCACGGGGACTAAAATTGGTCCTTAGGAAGGTATTTCTAAACTAAGATTTGAAGGAGACACGAAGAAGGCAATCTGATGCAGGAGAAATGGGGGCAGAGGTGTATTCTAGGCAAGACAAAGACACATGCAATTCTCAGGTTTGCTCTATGTTATTGAACTAAACTCTCCACATGGTGGAGGGAGCCAAGCATGGAAGTGCAGTAAACAGCCATCCTCCAGACTATTGCGTGACACGGTGTCCTTGTCAAGCCCAAGTGAATAGGCAGCCTTTACTAATGTACCTCCTCTGGAAAAGATAATACACATAGATTCCAGCAACTTAATCATGTCTTCAGGACAGATGGCAATAGTTAAAAATATAACTTGACTGAATTCATTATGTTTTCTGCTAATGCATGTTGTTAATAACTATCTGCTAATCGGTCACATTCATTGAATAGGCATGAGGTTTAAAGTGTTGCGCTTAAAATTTTAGACAATAGGTATTTATAATTTAGTCAGAAAAGCATGCTGTTTGTGTGTGCACACACCCCCCCTTCAGAATCACCACAGGGTACGCATAAACACTGGCCAGGTGGCAAACACACAGCGGTAATTGGTGGTGTTCGCAGAGAAAGGAGAGGGCCATGCTTCTCCAAGAGCCGGCCAAGAATTTGCGTGCACTCTGTTCATTTTCCACACAGGAGGGATTGTCATTCCCAAATGTGATAGAGCACACCATCTCCTCCTTCCCAAACCCAGAAGCTGGATTCTTTGGGGTATGAGTTAGAATTTAAAGCCATGGGCAGAAAGAAAAAAGATCCCTCCATGGTCTGCCATGGAGGCAGAGGGGAAGATTGTGAGGGTTGGTGGTGTGAAAGGGAATAGAGAGAGCAAGTGTCAGTCTGTTTGGCTCTCACAAGACAGTATTATTGGGCTTGAATTCCACACATGATATTATGCTAAGGGCTAACCTTCTAAAGAATGAGGAAGTACTTAAATAACTGGCTTCTGCCCCAAGTCAAAAGACTGGCAAGTCAATGTCTAGTTATATGTTTTATGTAAAAACTAGAGGCCCGGTGCACGAATTGTGCATGAGTGGGATCCCTCGGCCTGGCTGGTGATCAGGGCTGTCTCACCCAGTCCCGATTGGGGCTGGCCACCTGAGGGGAGGGGCTGCAGGAGCACACTGACCACCAGGGGGCAGCTCCTGCATTGAGCATCTGCCCCCTGTTGTCAATGTGTATCATAGCTACCAGCTGGTCATCCGGCCGTAAAGGTCGCTTAGGCTTTTGTATATGTAGGTATATAGATAGATGTTTTTGGTGTGCATTCACTTGTGTTGTTCCTAAACCTAACTGACTTTTGTGATTCAGGGGCCTCCTGGTTCAGACTAGGTAGGTGAGGAGAGTCACTGGTCAGTTGGGAAGACGCGATATATAAACAGAAAGGCACACACAAAGCAGCCTCTGATGCATGTTGAACCTGTAGCTACAATAAATTCACGTGCAGGAGGGGTCACGTTGGGCTACAGTGGCTGAGGTGGGTTTCACGGCGGAGGGAGGATGAAAGAAGCGCTACTGATTACCTACCATAGCTTGAGTTATTTTTATGGTGGTTATATCAGTGGTTTGATGGGGATGTAGAAACACAGCGGGGTGGGGAGGTGAATTAGTCACTTCCTAGGATAAGAAATATGATGCATGCTAACGTTAAACCTTTTCTTGCTTATTCAGTAATGGGAGGATACATCCAGTGAAGGCTTAGTCTTGTCTGAATACTGTCTTCCGTTATTTTATTGTGCTCCATGTATAAAGAAATGCTGCTTAGCTCTTTGGACCAGAACTGTATTTTCAGGTCAACCAATCACTATCAGGAAAAATACGGATGCGACTGTATGGATGAGCATTCCATGTCTTCGCTTTCAGTAATGAGAGACAAACACTATTTCTCCTTCAGCTGGGCAAAACCTTGTGAGAGGTTCATATTCTTAGATATAAAATTGTTAAAGTTCAACCCTTGTCTTTTCAAAATTGTTACTTGTGTTTTTACATCACAAAACAAGTTTGGTGGTTTTTTGATTCTGTCCCTGCAGTCGTGGCACTGTTGGGACAGGCCAGAGGAAGCTGCTGCAGGACAGGAAGCTGCCCGACCGCACCAGGAGAGCTTGAGAAAACAGTTCCTGCCCCGGTGCATTGTGCTTCCTGTGAAGGGTTCCACAGGGGCTCCCTTAGCTTAGAAAGTTATTGGGTTTTGACCCCAGTGAGGCAGCACGACCCGTCTGGTTGACAGATCTTAAGTTCTGACAGCAAGGTAACTGTGGGTGCAGTCATCGCGGGTGGGGAGCCCCTCACCCTGTGGCGGTGTATGTAATGTGCTCATCGGTCACTCTTGGGAACCCTTCAGTTTTGTGAAATTCAGTGTAGCAATCACGCCGTCATCCAGCAGCCACCTATGCAAGGCTGGTGTTGGCCCCTGACGGCGGACAGTCATATTCATCCTGAACCTAACTTCATCAACGTAAGCTGTGCAACCCTGTGTTATCACAGGAGTGACCCATGTCCCCAGACAACACAGCCTGGTTTGGCTTTCAGCTTTTGTTCTGACCCCAAACGTTGTTCTCTCTAGTGCAGAACGCCATCCTGGTTCCCAAGGGCCAAGCAGCTGCATGTTTGTGTCGCTGTCGCCGTTTGTCTTGCTCCTGCTACGTATATGGCGTGTGTCTGTATCAGTCTGCTTCTGTTCACTTTCTCATTTGTAGAGAACACTGAAAACCACTCTGAAACACCGACAGCTTCTGCTCCACCTCCTTCAACTCTTCCTAAGCCTAAACCCAAACCTAAGCCCCCCAAAACACCTGTGCCTCCAAAAGGGGCTGCTGCTGGGGCCAGCCCCAAGGGTGACGAAGTGCCTCCTATTAAAAAAAATACCAAGGCTTCTGGTAAACAGGCCCCCATCCCTCCACCCAAGCCAACGAGCCGAAACACGACCCGAGAGGTTGGTAAGTATGCCCCCAGTGGGGTTGAGTCCCGGGTGCTTGGCTCTGGGGTGGGACTCATTTAGATGGTGGCCTTTTGATTGTCTGGTATCTTAGGGTGGAACACCAGTGGGTTCAGCTTTGACACTGGGAATGCCCGGGAGATTTCTTTGTTGCTATCTCCATCAAAAGAAAGCTGATCAGTTGATTAGTTGACCTCATTAGTTTGGGGGTGAATAGACCTCTTTCATCCTGAGTAGCCACTTATCTGCACGAGGACCTTTAGAAAGAAACGAGAGCAGTGAGCCTGGTGAATGGCGATGATCTGATATGACATTATGTAGACATCAACTAGCCTTCTGCCTGTTTGAGTTTATGGGTAGATTTTTCTCTTGGGTTTTCTTTCAAAATGTCTTAGGTTTGCACATAAAAATGTGACACTGCACCTTTGACATAGTTGCTGTATGGTATTGTCTTAAATTTGTCCACATACCTAGTCATTTATCAATTCATAAATGACAAAGGTTGGGTCAGCCCACCACTCTCTATTGAGTCATTACTGCTTCAGCAGAATTGAAAGTTACATGCTCAGAGCTCCCTCCGCCCCAAACAAAGGACTTTAATCGGTTAGAAGGAAAACATCCTACTGTGTGGTTACAAGTCACTATTGCAGATCACCAGGGATTATTTTGGTGATTACAGCATCTGCAAGTGATAAGTATCCAGCTGTCCTTTCACATCAGATATGCTTAACCCAAAGGAAGCGCCCATATTCACGTGAAATAGCATAAGGAAGCCCACCATGCCACCAGCTTTTAAGAGACATTAATCAAAGTACACAGGTGCTGGGTGGCTTTTTGCCATGAACACGTGCTTAAAAGTCCTGTCTTTTAGCAAACCTTATTTTCCCTAAAATCAGCAGCAATGTTCTTGCAATCAGCTACCATGATTTGCCTTGTTGTTGATCTTTTCCCTTTGTAAGTCATACCCATAATGCTCAAGTTTGGAGAACGGCTTAGTTGACGGTATGACAGATCTCAACGTAGATAGATGTCTCCTCCTTGTGTCCCTCTCTTTGGCCTTTGACCTTGAGTGTCTGGCTCTCTTCTAATGGGGGCTAAAGTGAAATGTCTCAGAATGCCCTGCCAACAATGCATTCAGGCCATTTCCTGAGGGACCAGCTGCCCTCACATGTCAGCATCCATTCTTGTTGGCATCTGTGTTTTCCTGACTGCCTCACACACCGTAAGATCAGCCTGATGTGATACAGGCTCTGTCCCACTTCTTCAAAAAAAGCTTCAAACTGGTGGCCAGTCCTTGAGAATTAAGACCTGCCTCACACATCCTTCCCTCTTCCTCATACCCCACATGGTAGCGGCTCGCTATGGGCTCAGCTTGCACTCCGTCCTCCTTCTCTCAGAAAAAAGCTGATTAATGCCACGGCAGAGGACAGCTTCCATGAAAGATTTTTGAGTTATTTCCAGATATTTTATGACTTGAAGATTTATTTACAGACTCATGATGTTCCGAAGAGAATAGCACAGTCATGTTATCCATTATATTTAAAGAGGCCCGACTGGTCCACAGTGTATATAAAAACGTTGCTATTCATGGGGATGCCACAGAGACACAGTTGCACTGAAGTATACTACCAAGTCCATCATACAAGGATTCTTTTGTCAAATATTGATAACGCTCTATCAGAATCCAGCTGATATTCCATTTGTAACCACTTAGAACTTTCTACATGGTAATGTTTCACTTGAATAACGTTGACTTTTTGCAAAGTTACTTCAAATACTGTTCCTGATGTTCATTCAGATGTTTTTGGTTCTCAAGGAAAGCTATCGGATAAGATTCTTCTCCTATTACCTAATTAGTATAACCTCCAGGTCCCCAGATAGCTGTTTGGCACAGTCACCCACATTGCCCATGAAATAAGGCAAAATCTCCTATTTTGAATTTTTTCTCATACAGTGTCATGCACTGTGATAACAAAAGCGGTTAACTGAGAGAGGTGGCATTTCTTTTTGGTCATGGCCTTAACTCAAGGTGACTTCATGGCTGATTTCAGCAAAGTCCTGTTCGAATTGCTATGTGCAAGGGATTATGTTCAATTTACCTAAGAAAATAATTGAACATGTTTAGACATAAAATCCTTACCATATTTGTTGTGAAAAAATAAATTTATAATGGACTTAGATTGCAGGAGTTTGCTTAATTTGTTTGTCTTAGAAAAAAGTGGAGATTGCTAACTTCAAAAAAGAATTCACCACGGCTGGCTGGCTACAAGCAAACTGTCCCATGAACCAGTCTATAAAGAGAGAACTAACTATAAAAAAAAAATAGTATTGACAGGTCAGACTTGGAGGAGGGGAATACTAATTATTGTGTATATATAAAATAATAAAGCTCCAAGTTGTAGAGACTTCTTGTAAGCCTGGATCTTGTCACCACGTGAGACTGGTTCTTGTAGTATATCAGAATTGGTGAAGTCTTCCATCTCATTGTCTGTTCCTTTATTTGTTCTCCATCTCGGGACCCTCCCAATTGACTTCACTAAGGTTATAACGAGAGGTAAGTTACAATAACATCTGTGTGCAATTCAGGTTGGCTTCACGGTACTAGTCAGATATTGTCTGATAGCTCTGTGGAAGGTAGTTTAACCCCTCGTGGGAAAGAAGGGGCATACAACATTATAACAGAAAAAGCAATTAGGAAAGATGTGTAGGTCCTAGAGCTCACGAAACAAAAGTGTGTTCTCATAGGAGTCTGAATGTATTTCCTAAGATCCTATAAAGAAAGGAGAGCTAAGCTTTCTTTTCCTGAAAATGGTTTGGTTAAATAAAGGCAGCTCTATCCACAAGTAGGCAAACACACCACTGACAGAGTCCCTAGAGGAACATAAGCAGTTGTCAGAAGACCCAATGATACTCTTTTTCTTCAAATTATTCAAATAGTACCCACTTAGACTTTTTTTGTGGAAAAGAAATGTTTCTGCCTTTGATACTTTGCAGGAGACTTGACTTTTTCAGGTGGCCATGTGCTTTTACTCTGTCCATCTCCATTGCCCATGGAGGTGCGGGCCAGCACGGCAGGCTGCTTGCTGGGGCCGGGCGGAGAGCTGAGTTAGAGTTCATTCTCTTAGCGGTAGGATGAGAACATTTGCTTTTGGGCCAGAAAGAAGCTGGTGGTATGTACCCAGGCCTCTTCTGAATGCGGGCCACGCCACTCCCAGGAAGACACCATAAAACATGCATCACTTGTGATGAGCTCAGCCTGTGCTATCCCCAGGCAGCTACTGGTGTCTGTCCTCTGCACACGATAGTGTCTGCACTTTGGATCATGCAGGGGCTTTTTTTAGGTCACCCAAAGGACAGACAAGGAGCTGGGGATTCCCTTTGACTCCCCCCCCCCCACCCCCGGTAAACACTAGAGGAGGGAGAAACAAAGGACCCTTATCTCTTTGGCTTTTGCCTCAAGCATCACTTACTCCCTCTTTGATTGGAGGCAGGGAGAGGGCAGAAAACAAAACCATTATCATTTCCTTTTAGTCATTTTTTTTTCAATACATTTAAAAATTTTTAAGGGAATGTTGTCGTTGACAATTGCAGCTCAGTTAGCTTATTTGCAAAGTGCTGTCTTCTCTGACTTGTAATGCAAAATCTCTCTATTTTAGCTGGTTCCTCTCATTCCAAAAAGACTACGGGCTCCAAAGCATCAGCGTCACCCTCTACTTCTTCTTCGTCTTTTCTCAAAACTTCAAAGGAGACAGTTTCTAGCAAAACTGGGACAGTGGGAACCACAAAGGGCAAGAAAAAAACTGGCAAGCGGCCCACGCCTCGGCCACCCTCAGATGCAACCACTGCTGGCCCGTCCGACCTTAAAGGAAAGCCACCCGAGGCCAAGGGGGACAGTCTCCAAACGGAGCCAGCGGGCCCTGAGACCGAGGAGCCCAACACGGGCAAACCCAAGTCTGCGGTGCCTCCCCCGCCGGCGACCCCTCCCCCGCCGCCCCCTGCTCCCCACCTTGTTGTGGAGGAACAGTGCGTTTTTGCCGCAGACACTCCTATCGTCCTGGTCAGCAATGGAGCCGACCTGCCAGTCCCTACCTTGGACGCCAGTCAGCTTCTCTGGACTGAAGAGCCGACAAACACAACCACTGTCCACTCAGGCACTGGCCTCGGTGTTAGCAGAGAAAATGCAAAATGGTGAGTCGGGGCCCCAACCTCATATTCCCCCTGCGTTCCCCGAGCTGAGTACAAAAGGTCATTAAACCATTCCACTGGAAACGAGGAAACCTACTCTGTTTTCTTTTATGATTTAATCTAGTGGTTGGTAGGCCAACACATGTCATCCAGCCACTGGTTTTGCATAGCCCTGTCCCAGGAAGGCCAGGGGCTGGGGGCAGTGACCTGACGTGGGCCTTTCAAGTACATTTAGAGCTGCTCGTCACTCCTCAGCCATCCCTTGTCTCCTCTAAGCGGTTCCCTTCTCTTTCCTTGCAGCGGTTATTTTAAGTCCTTACCGCTTGTCTAGGTTGCTCATCCACTCCTGCCTACCTTCATTTCAACTAGTTATTTAGCGGCTCCTTCTCCAGGAAAACGAAAGCCATCGGGAAAGAACTCCGTCAAATTCCAGCTCCTTTTCCTCCAACGTCAGAGCGGCTCTGCTTTCTTGCTTCTTTAACTCCCCACCCAACTAAGTGTCACCTCCTTGGTGGAGCCTCTCGGTGCTCATCCACACAGATTTGGTTATTGCATCTACTCTGCTCTGACAGCGCATTTTCCTAACTTTGGACAGAATTAACCAACACATGCCTTATTTACCTCAGTATCCCAGCAACCAGTGCAGAAGCTGGTATGCCACAGGCATGCCATCATCTGGTTGCCCAAGCCAGAAACCTGGAATTCATCCTAGGGTTTTTCCTTTTCCTCTGTTCACTGCTTTATTCACAGAGTCCTGTACATGTTCTACTTAAAGGTAAATACGCCATGTTAACTCTCCTGCCCCACAGGCTGCCAGAGTGTAGTGGGCACCAATTCCGTCTAGGGAAGGCTTAGACCTCGGAAATCCAGCCTCTTTTCTGTTGTTTTAAGAATAAAAGCAAATTCACGCTTCACATCGCTTAATTTAATATTTCCTTTTTCCAAAAAAAATCTTAATCATGTTTTAAAACATTGATTTGAATCAATAGACTAAAATATTAACTTGATTCAGTTACTGATAATAACCTTCATTGATTGAATACCTATTACTGTCAGGAACCGTCAGTTATTTAATTCACAAAAGCTTCCCTGAAATATTTCTGCTTAATAGGTGAGAAACTGACACTAAGACAAGTAAAATAGTTTCCCAAGATTACCCAGGTACTCAGTGGCAGAGCTGGGTATAGACCCAGGATTGCACAACACATTCCATACCCTAAGTAATTTTATAAGTTTCCAAAGTAGTTGCTTCACTTCTGCTTTTTTTTTAATGTGTTCATTCTTGATTTTTGATATTTGTTTGCATATTTTTTTAAACATATTTTATTGATGTTTTACAGAGAGGAAGGGAGAGGGATACAGAGTTAGAAACATCCATGAGAGAGAAGCATCGATCAGCTGCCTCCTGCACACCCCCTACTGGGGATGTGCCCGCAACCAAGGTACATGCCCTTGACCAGAATCGAACCTGGGACCCTTCAGTCTGCAGGCCGACGCTCTATCCACTGAGCCAAACCGGTCAGGGCTTTTTTGTTCATTTGTTTGTTTGTTTGTTTTGTTCTTTTTTTTGTTTTATTATCTTGAGCACCATCATTCAAAGGAAACCAAGGAATGATAAATAAATATTAAATTGCAAATTACTTTCTTTGTTTGACATGCTAATAAATGCTATGGGAACAGAAGATGTTGAGATGAGTGGTTATGGTATCCCTAATAATTCCAGCACTTAGCAAATGTCTTTATTTATAGTGAGTGTTTTCCAGCATCAAATCCAACCTTTAGACCTACACAGTCCTTCTTTCAGCATGTGTTTTTGCTTGCCTTCTGTGTGCTGGGCAGTGTACCAAGCACCAAAGACACAGAAGTGAGCAAGACATTAAAATTAACTCTACTTCTTACCAAAATGATATCCAACATGGCCAGGACGTTTACGATAGGCCTGTACTTAGGGAAATAGATTGAGTATATAGGTTTATTTTTCAATACAAGGTGCAATCTATAAAGTGATTCCTTAAGTGGTCTTCAGACTGAGAGGGCCCGTATCCAAAGGTGATCTGACGGTCCAGCTCACTTCCACAGACATTTAGGGAGGGTGGTGTGCTGTGCAAAGCGCCGTATTGCATGCTGGGGGCTGTGTCAGTCTTCAGCCCAAGAACTCGCAGGACTGTTAGACAAGAGCGCTGAGCATCTGCTCTCCATTGCCACTGGGACTGTGATCAGACAAAGTGAGCTTAGGACATAATGAGCCATCGAGGTTTGCATAATAGGGTTTCCTGTTACTCAGAGTAACTACCCTGCTTTCCTAGAAGAGAGCAGAGAGATTTTCTTCTTCCTATATTCTTCAAAATAACGTTAAATTACAGTTCATCCCGCAGGGATGGTTTCTGTTTGCTCTCGAGTTAATGAGCCTGAAATAAGTAGTCTCCCAAATTTCCTTCCAAATTCTTTCTTCTGTTTTTAAGCGGATATTGGAATTTGAATTTCTGGCTCTTAGTCACTTGCTTTACTTAGAACTCTCCCCCAGTTATGTTTAGTCAACGAATGTGTGAAATCCCGTCGTCCTATGAAGGGGCTTCTGTTTGGAATACAAATATCAGAACTTTAAAGAAGACAAGTGGCCATGTGTAAAAATACCTGCCTCTGTTCACACACTGCAGGGTGGTAACTGTTGGGGAGATTTCCCTTCCCTGGCAGCTTCATCAGTGCTGTGTGTGTCTGTGTAACTGCAGGAAGAACCTAATAAGCCCATCTGGAGCCCATATTCCAAAGGGACTTGAAGCTGTTTAGTCCATTTCCACAAACATTCGTGGAGTGCACTGTGTCATCTGATGTGCCCAGGAGCCTCGGAGGAATATGAAAGCCAAATCATGAGTTGACTGATGTAAAATTGGAGTATAATATTTAACATTAAATATAAACCGTAATATAACTTATAACCCATTATAACGTATAATACTAAGCGTAAATAAAATATCCTATAGCATGACATTTAATAGGTAGACCACGAGACTGAAATCTGGGTTCTAGACTGGACTTGCTTCCATGGTGGGGCAATTCACTCATGGCCCTCCTGGGTTCCATGAACTATAAATTATCTGCCCTCTTTATACTATAGGACAGTCATAAGTTATAAATGTATGCAGAAGTCTTTGAAAACTATAAAACATTATAACATACAAGGGAGATTAAAATAATAATCCACAACATAAATTAATAAACGAACAAATACCAGGGCTTAATCCTGAAGTATCTTTTTTTTCTGCTCTTCAGAATGCCTTAATTGGCACATCTTTTAAATGGGTTGTGGTCACCCACCGTCGCAAACAAGAATGGCCTCCAGTGGCAATCAACTAGAAATCCAGACTTCAGAAAAGCTTACCCATAAAATAGATCTTCTCTCATTTAAAATGAGATTTCACACTGTGGAAACAGTATGGTGGTTCCTCAAAAAATTCAACAGAATTGCCATGTGGTCCTATAATTCTTCTGTGTATATTGCCGAGAGAGTTGAAAGCAAGTACTCAAACAGATACTTGTACACGGAGGTTCACAGCAGCATTCACAATAACCGAAAGACAAAGACAACCCAAATGTCTGTCAGCTGATGAATAAACAAAATGGCATATACGTACAATGGAATATGATTCAACCTTTAAAAAGGAAGGAAATTTTGACATATGCTACCAAATGGATAAATCTTAAAGACATACTAACTGAAATAGATCAGACACAAAAGGCCACATGTATAATTTCAATTATATGAAGCACCTAGAATAGTAAATTTCATAAAGAGGAAGTAGAATGGTAGCTGCCAGGGGCTGAGGGGGATAATAGAAAGTTATTATTTAATAAGCACAGATTTTTCATTTGGGAAGATGAAAAGGTTCTGGAGATAGATGGTGGTGATGATTTTACGCAATGTGAATATACTTAATGCAAGTGAACTGTGCACTTAAAAATGGGTAAAATTTTATGCCATGTACATTTTTTTCTTTATTGATTAAGGTATTACATATGTGTCCTTATACCCCATTGCCCTCCCCATACCCTGCACTCATGCCCTCACCTCCCTGTTTGTGTCCATTGGTTAGGCTTATATGTATTCATATAAGTCCTTTGGTTGATCTCTCCTTACCCCCACCCTCCCCTACCTTCCCTCTGAGGTTTGACTTTCTGATTGTTGCTTCTCTCTCTCCGGATCTGTTTTTGTTCATCAGTTTATGTTGTTCATTATATTCCATAAATGAGTGTGAGATCATGTGATATTTATCTTTCTCTGACTGGCTTATTTCACTTAGCATAATGCTTTCCAAGTCCATCCATGCTGTTGCAGATGGTAAGAATTCCTTCTTTTTCACTGCAGTGTAGTATTCCATTGTGTAGATGTACCACAATTTTTAATCCACTCATCTGCTGATGTACACTTAAGCTGTTTCCAAATCTTAGCTGTGGTCAACTGTGTCGCTATGAACATGGGGGTGCATATATCCTTTCTGATTGGTGTTTCTAGTTTCTTGTGATATATTCCTAGAAGTGGGATCACTGGGTCTAATGGGAATTCCATTTTTAGTTTTTTGAGGAAACTCCATATTGTTCTCCACAGTCTGCATTCTCACCAGCAGTGCACGAGGGTTCCTTTTCTCCACCTCCTCACCAGCACTTGTCATTTGTTGATTTGTGATGATAGCCATTCTGATAGATGTGAGATGATACTGCATTGTCACCATGTACATTTTATACAATAAAGAATGAAATTTTCTATTTCCCCCTTTGAAAACAAGTATTCTGGCTGTTGAATTTTTCTAATATATGAAAAATAGAGACTTTTCAAAGCACCTAGGCTTGTAATCCCAAAGAATTTTCAACACCTCTGACTCTGACAAAGTTTACTTGTTTTTATTATACAAAGAACTGGTTTTGGCTTTTTTAAGTTAGTGAGAATAGCAAGCACATGTTTTCCACTACACAGCCTTTCAGAAGTGTGACATCTAAATTTGGATTCTTCTGTTTATATCAGAAAGAGATTTGAGGATCTTCTGTATCTTAAAATGAAGATTGTATTGTTTTCTATATAATTTTATGTAAAGTATATATTTTTTATTCTACTCTATGAAAATTTAAAAGCATTTTGTATTTATAGTAACTATATTTTGTTTTTTAATTATGTTGACATTCAGCATTATATTAGTTTCAGGTGTATAGCATAGTGGTTAGATAATCATACTTGACAAAGTGGTCCCCCATATTTCAAGTAACCATGCATAATTATTACATTTTATTGACTATATTCCCTGTGCTATACTCTACATCTCTGTGAGTATTTGTAACTACCAGTTTGTACTTCTTAATCCCCTACCTTTTTCACCCCCCCTTACCCCCCTCCTTTCTGGCAACCCTCAGTTTGTTCTGTGTCTGTGTATCTGTCTCTCTTTTGTTTGTTCATTTATGTTTTGTTTGTTTGTTTAGATTCCACATATAAGTGGAATCATATGGTATCTGTTGACTTATTTCACTTAGCATAAAACCCTCTAGGTCACTCATGTCAAACTCAAAGGCTAACACGAGCCAAATAACTGAGGCATGTGGCCTGCAGGTCGTGAGTTTGACATGCTTGCTCTAGGTCCATGCCCGTTATTGCAAATTGTAAGAATTCACTCTTGTTTGTGGCTGAGTAATATTCTATTGTACATATGCACCTTAAACCAGATACTCTTTCCAAGCTCAATAATAGAAAAAGCTTACATCCTTAGACATAAATCTCTTCTAAAAAGTCTGCTTAACTTCCATACATTCCATCTTATGTTGTTAATACAGTCTTAAGACAGGCAGGTTTACAAATGAAGAAGCTAAGCACAGAGAGAAAAAGTACTAAGTCGGGTATTCTGGAGCTCCTAGCCTATTGTTCTTTCCACTGAGCCCCCATTGCTATGGAAAAATTAATTCTCAAAGTATAGTTTTACCATATTCATGTACTAACTATATCAGACACCAGCTAGTCTATCCTTTACGTTTTACAGATGAAGAATCTAAAACTTGGAGGATTAAGTAATGAATACTAGTCTTGCATTTCAGTGACTTCGCTGGCCTGTGTCTGCTTTTCCCTGCGCTAGCCTGAAGGATGTTCACACAGCAAGCACTCCTCATGGTGTTGGGTGTCCCCGAGGGTTGCTCTGAGCTTTACACCACCCCTGTGTTTCTGTGCCTTTGACAGTTTCACAACCAAAGACGAGTTGGGAAAGGCAGCACCTCAGCTACTGGCTCCTGGGCTGATGGGAGAATCTTCCGAGTCCTTTAGTGCCTCGGAGGATGAAGGCCAAAGGGAGTACAGGGCCACTGACTCGGACTCTGATGGGCCTATCTTGTACACTGACGATGACGATGAAGAGGATGAAGATGAGGACGGCAGTGGAGACAGTAAGACTTTTTCTCAGGAGGTAGGGTGGGAGGAGGGTAGTGGGCAGACGCAGCGGCGTTTTATAAAGAACAGAAGCCTCACCAAGAACCAAACATCTGAAGTTCTCTTTCCCCTCATATTCCTTTCTCAAATTAGAACTGTGTATATCCTGAGGTTTAGCTTCTGATGACAGGCCTTTCCCAAAGATGATTCCATGCAGGGTGGGCAGTGGGGCGCAGATAAGCGCATTCGTATTTATCCCAAGAGCCCAAACTTCCTGAGGATGGAGGCAGTACTCAGGATGATCAAAGTCATCCCTTCCCTGGAATCTCGGTTGAACAAAGAGCATCAGTGCAGGGTTCCCTGGATCACTCATGGGAAATGTTTGAGAATCCCACTTATTTTTTGTGCTGTAGTTTTAAGGAGAAGGGAGGGAGAAATGAGTCAAAAATGACACATTCCTCTTAAGAATTAAAAACAATTACTCATCCATGGTAAGATTGTACGCCTTCTAGGAAAGAATGCTAGAAAAGTAGAGAAAGCTAACCATTTATGTGTAAATGAGGGAACTGGAAAATGCTATTTTTTAAAATTTTTCTAAACAGGATGACTTAGGAGG
This sequence comes from Murina feae, assembly GCA_004026665.1. Classification (NCBI taxonomy): domain Eukaryota; kingdom Metazoa; phylum Chordata; class Mammalia; order Chiroptera; family Vespertilionidae; genus Murina; species Murina feae. The sequence continues at coordinate 6,272 of PVJC01006087.1, read as the reverse complement.
GATTCCTGAGTTAAATTTATAGATTATGAAAAGTTATTAGCATATTAATGATTAAACATCAGTTTGTCAGATTTCTTTCCATTTGTTCTGAACAACAAAGAACATTATCATCCATCTGGTATTAACTATCGTCTGTGGAGATGTCAGGAATCTCTGGGGTACTTTAGGATTAAAACTTGAGTATAAACGTGGACTTTTGCCAGAGTGGTTTCTGAGTGGAGGAAGAGGGAAGACAGGGATTTCCTGTATAGTGTACTAAAGGGGCTAAGTTTTTAGACTTGAGAAAGAAAAGGCCTTATGCAATCAGTAGTTTCCATGATGCACCATCTCAGCAAAATAAACTTCAGACACCACTTTCCAAATGATGAGGTGATACTTCCAAGTTTTTCATGGTGCCCCAACATTCTTCTGAGCATTTTTAAAAATAGTTCTCCAGTTTTTCAAAATGAACTACATCCAACTAAAAAGGCCCTCTTCTCCGCCCCAAGGCTAATTACGAGTCCCCTCCTGCGTGTGGACTTAGGATTTGGTCTGGACTCAGTTTGAAGTCCATGCACCTGAGTGGCGCCGGTTAAAAGGCTCCTTTTCTGCATTTCTGCCTTTTCTAATCCTCAGGTGCTTTGGCAAGTAAAATCCGACGAAGGGACACTCTTGCTATCAAACTGGGCAACAGACCGTCCAAGAAAGAATTAGAGGACAAGAACATCTTACAGCGGACATCTGAAGAAGAGAGGCAGGAAATTCGGCAGCAAATTGGAACCAAGCTAGTCAGGTAATGGCTGAAATTTGAGTTCAGCACCAACGAACACATACTTTGCCCCTCCCATGGTTCCAGCCTCAGGTCATTGTGACTGGCTTGTATAAGGGCACACCTGGCATCCCTGGTCTTTTAAAGTTGGTGCTGGATGGTGAAGCATTCAAAGTACCTGTGCTACGGTCCAGACGGTCAGTGGCTTTGAGGTTGCGAAAGCCTGACCCAAATGCTGACAGACTTTTTCTGTAAAGGACCAGTTCATAAATAGTGTAGGCTTTGCTGGCCAGCTCTCTGTTGCAGCTGCTCAGCAAGAGCAGCCATAAGCAATACATAAACACACAAGTGTTCCACTGCAGCGTTATTCATCAAAACAGGAGGCAGCCTCGTCCACAGACTCACCGGTGTTCCTGGGATTTCTAGGCAGCTCTGTCCTGGGGGCTAGGAGGCTGTGGAAACAGTAGTTAGCTGCACCGGTCGGCTCCATCCAGGTCAGGTAACCACAGCCCCGATGTTGGAAGTTCCCTCCTTTAACCTCAAGTAAAAGATCATCTGACCTCTCTTCCTGCATCCAGCTCTTGGTGATTTTTATTTTTGCCACTAGTGACGTTGGAAGTCCATTGAGCTGGCAGTTTTAATAGAAATGAGTGCTGAAGTGTCGGTTATTTTTCTGACTTCTCCCACCTTGCATATACCACAGGGTACATTAGCCGGGGGAAGGGAACAGTCTGTGAGACTGAGTAGGGCCAAAGAACCAGGAGCCTTTAGTTCTCATTGTCAGGAGAATCCAGACATCCACCATCAAGGTACTATATTAATCATTTATAAGATATCAGTAGTTGGAGAAGAAGAAAAGGGAGGAAACTCCATAAACAAAGGAAGGATGATGTGTTTGGGGGATGATGTAGTGGGGATATGTCGCGCAGGATACCTGGGTACATGGATGGCACAGCTTCGGGCTGGCATAGATGGTCAGTGATTTTTTTGTGGGCTCATAATTAAGTTAATTTCAAGTGAGCTCTGATGGAGATTAAACTTTAACAAAAGTTTTAATGAGATATTTAAACTATTATTGATTTCAATAATTTCTGTCACAGCCATAAAAACTTAGAATTGGTAGAATTTACATTAAAATTTATCTTTCATGGATATTAATTTGCACACAGTCAGCCTACATCCAGAGGAAGTTTTTCTCTGTGATTCACAACAAATCAACAACATAAACAAGACCAAGAACAAAGTTCAAAAGGGTTCACAGGACATCCAGCTTCAGCTCTTGTGTACAACGAGTTAGCTACTAATCTCAAGTGAGCCTGGCTTGTCTTGAAGGCAAACGAGAAGGGCCTAGGAATCTCCAGAGAACTGTGTCTATTTGAAATTCACTGAGGTCACAGAAGCAGCATGTCACCTAAAACACAGTGAAGTGTAGATTGATCATCTCCCAAGTTGATATGAACTCTTAAGCGGCAGCCTTTTTTAGATCCGAATGACTGTGTGTGAATTAGGGAAAAGGCTACGCTGCTTTAACAGAGCCCGAAATGCGCGGTGGTCCAAACATGTCCACGGTTCTTCCTTTTTCACGTAACAATCCAGAGGTAGGCGGGCTGTCCAGCATGGCTGGGAGCATTGCTCCTTGCAGTCAGCCAGGTACCCAGGTTCCTTCCGTCTTGTTGCTCTTCCTTCCCCATGGGTATTCTTTCTACATGATCCCAGCTGACTCACTGACCATGTTCAAGGGGAAGAAGGAAGGGCAGAGAAGGGTGAAACGTGGAAATTACAAACACCATTTCTGCTCACATCCCATTGCAAGAACTTGGTCACATAGCCACACTGTGCTCCTCTGGTGACGGAAAGCTGTAGCTGGGGGCTATGGGGGGAATATGAGGCTATAGTTAAAGCTCAAGGAGTTCTGTTTCTGAAAGGAAGAGAGAGAATGTGTAGTGGGGGTTAGCTAGCAGTCTCAGCCACAATCTCTAGTCTCCATACTAACAGCAAGGACACTTTTGTAGGTTTAAAAATTAATTTCTGTTTCTCTAAACATGGAAAACATAGCTTTGTTTGTTGTTTTTTTGTTTCCCACTAAGGGGGCCTTGTTTGTAACCTGCAGTGTATCTTTTTTGTCATCATAGGAGACTTAGCCAGAGGCCCACAACTGAAGAATTAGAGCAAAGAAACATCCTAAAACGTGAGTATCCTGCACTATACAGTGATTCCTTGTCTAACCATGAACAAGCTCCCTCGAGAGAGGATTCATTTATCAATAGGAAACCATGGTATATTTATTCATAAAAGGTTGAAATGGCCCATTCGTATCACATTTATGTGTCATCGTGTATATAACTTAAAAAATAATTTCTTGACATTTGTATTTCATTTTATGGCTTTGAGCCTAATATCCCCCAGACCAGAGTCACGGTTGTGACAGTTGTTTTTAAGATGAGATATATTCCATGTATTCTTTCACCCAACTATTAAATAAAAGAAAATGCTCTAGTCTGCTTGCAAACATGTACATTTCAAAGAAAAGGCCAGAAAGTCCACAAGGAAATGAATCAAACATTCCTATATTATTCTTAATAATACAGTTTGTTGCCAGGTTTAACAAATGACTCGATTTAAAACAGACTCATGGTCAAAGCAATTTTTCAATCTATTTCATTTCAATCCATTTCATTTTCCTTTGTTATGATAACTCTGTTTCCCTCTTGAGTTATTTATAATTTCTCAGCACTTACCAAGTTTTCCATTCATTTTCCAATTTTTCCCCTCAATTTATTTTTTTCTCTATTTTCTTTGACTTGACTTTTCACTCACCAATCCAGTCATATTTAAATTATTACAGCTCATATGTTAAAGCCATAAGACGAATGGCAGCAGTTTGTCGTGCTACAGTGTACTAATGTGGTTACTAACTACAGTGGGTTAAGTAATGGATATTTTTAAATCCAGCCACTGCCATTTTATATGTCATTAACCGAGTTTCAAAAGAGCTTTTTGTTGTATGAAATATCAAAAAGCAGGGATGGGCTCAACTCCACAGAGTACTACAGTAGTAACGAGCCACTGGCATGCGCTGAGTCTTTTTACCTAGGTTTTAGGGTCAGGTTGGCCTGCCTGGATCATCCCCATTCGCCAGCCTGAATCGCTTTCTTTTCTGAGGGGAAGAAGTGTTTTAATAGCACAGTTATACTAAGTTCACTGAGGACTGAAAAGGGAGAGGAATTGTCAGTCTATGGGATTTTCTCCCTTGGAATGGTTTTTTTTTTCTTCCTTTTTTTTCTGGCTCTTTGTGAGCATAACTGGAATATAGAACTCAAGAAAGGACTTAAGCAACCGTCAATGTATACAAGAGCCAGTTTGGAGAGGGAAAAAGTCATGGCTAGAAAAGAGAAAAAAAAAAAAAATGGTAAGTCTTAGCTTTCTAAAATAGGATGGCAGCAACATCTAAGTTTGACAACAAAACCAAACCAAAAAGGCCCCGGGCTTTTGATCACAGGTTCCCGGAAAATATTTCAATTAACTTTTAAGTAAGCTCAAATGCAGATCCTGAACTCCTAACACACAGATTGTTTGTTATTGGATGCCTGATGCAATACCTAGAAAAAAAGGAAGAGCGAATTCTGGGTAATTTGTTCCTGCTCCTGTGAGATAAATAGTGCCAAACCACATTGGTGTTTGGTTGTTTGAGGAACTGTGGGATAGATCTGGAAATTTATCACACATCGATCTTAAGTGCTGTGTTGGCTTTTATCCCTCATTTTCCTGGAGGTTCGGGAAAGAGTGAAATGCCAAAGTCAACTTCAGGCTTGACTTCGGCCCTTATTTACTTCCTTTTTGGTTTGTTTAAGCATGCTTTTTCTGGAAACAAAAGACACATTTGCAGTCTGGAGAGGCAGATAACTCGCCGGTGGTCTCCTGACATAATATTGTCCAGCCAAGGGAAGCAGAAAAGAGAACTGCGGACAGCATCCAGAATATACAGACGACACGTTATTCTACCCCTGCTTGCTTCTCAGTTCTTCCACATAGATGACTCTTGTTTGTTTAAATCTTTCGTCTCCAGCGTTTGGTCAAGAGCAGTATGATTGTCTATTTGGAGAAAAGTCTATGTGTGACATGGTGTGGTTTTTAAGGACGTTTATTAACTAGGTCACTTTTTTCTTGACAAATTAGAGAACGAATTCACAGAATCAAACATTCAGCAGTTCTCAAACCCAAGTCCATCACTAAACCTGAACCAGATAACAATGCTGATAGCTCTATTTGGAACACAGGACAAATTTTATTTCTCAGTTTCATTCCCAGTATTACAATCTGTTTTGTTTCTTTCCCATTTTAGTGCATCTAGCATTTAAAAATACACATAAAGCTATATTTAGTTGTACATTTTAGAACCAGTTCCTTAAAACTGTTAAAATAGAAAGCACGTTTTGGTGCTTAAAAGGTCAACTTTTGCTCAGCAAGGAAAGTGATATATATGGCACACCTTTTTCAGGGCAGGGAAAAAAGATAAAAGTCCACATACTATTTTAGCTGTGACCGTTATTCCAGCTGTGTCTTCTATAGGGGAAATAATGTACTAGGCCATTGATTTCTGCATGTAACATTTGCTATGAAATTTTTTAATCCTGCAGAAAAGTTGAAAAAATTTTACAGTAAATACCTATATGTCTACCATCTATATTCTATCATTAATATCTACTTTATCACATCTTGCTTTATCACATATCTGCCCATCTACTGATCCATCTCTTTTGTGGGGCAGGGGGGATGCATTTCAAGTATGTATAATGTATTTCCATTTGCTAAAAACACCCATAGAGAAACACGTAAAACAATAAAAAGAGAAGCAAATCCACAAAAATGTTTGGCTTTTTAAAATCCCATTTTATCTGAATTGATGACTCAAGAATATAATACTCCAGGCGCTGGTATTTCCGTGTTTCTCTTTGTTCTTTTAGCTCGTCCACAAAATGCTCCAGGCAGCACTCCCTAACTAGGCAGCTTTCCTGTAGTGCACCCCCACTCCCACCCTCCAAACCTCCTGTATTGCCTGTGTGTTTATGGAAAATACTTCCTGTGGCTATTCTGAAATATCCGCCCCTCTCTGCTCTGATGAGAGTTACTGAGGGCAAGATTTGTCAATGAGCCACGTCACTTCCTTCATGAATGTTCCTCCAGTCTGTTTCAAATGACCAGAAAGGTTTATATCCTACTTTATAATTACCTTCTAGTAAATCTAAAAGAAAAGGAGGAAACATTAAGAAAAAAAACTTCAGTCAATTTTTTAAAACAAAGTTTAAGATTTAATCTTGACTCTTTGTAAGAGATTTTTACAGTGATTATTTTAATAAGATTCACCTCTGAAACCCTCTTCCTCTAACTTCATTAGAAGCATTAATTTCAAATATGGGCACTGTAAGAAAGCCAGCTCCTGATGTTAAAAAAGAATTCCCAAATGGTAAAATCATATTTATTTAACTCCCCTAACTGTAATTGACGACTCCTCCTCCTCCTCCTC
>PVJC01006086.1:0-56341 GCA_004026665.1 Murina feae | reverse complement strand
GATCAACATAGAGGGGGTGCCTGCTCCAAGCCTCCACGGTGTGCCTGGGGGCAGGCCCCCGGCAGGTAGACACACACAGGAGGACTGCTCCGAGCCTCAGATGCGGCTGGGGGCAGGTCCCCAGTGGCCACACACACACATACACACACACACAAAAGGCGCCTGGCAGACTGGGGCCATCATAGGACATCCACTGAGGAGTCCCAGACTGTGAGAGGGCACAGGCTGGGCTGAGGGACTCCCTCCACCCCGAGTGCACAAATTTTTGTGCACCGGGCCCCTAGTAATAAAATAAATATGCAAAGCAGTTACCAATTAAAACAAAGTCATCATCAAGATGTAATGCAAAATACGAAATAAAATATACAAATTAAGAAATCCATATCCTCTTTTAGTCGCTGATAAGATTTGACATGAGGCTGAAAGAAAACCTCAGAAAGAGATGGAGACAAAAATGTAAACATGTGAAATTATCCCTGATGTGATATTAGAAAACTATGCTAATTCCAATTTTAATATCATTTTGACTTTGAAAGAAAAATTGAGTATGTGACTACATTTTCTACAGCACACCTCATACTTGAGAATTCTTATTTGAATAAGGCAGCTATTATGGAAAGGGAGATTACTTTGACCCTTGGATGTTACTTAATTGTAGCTCATGGTATATTTTATTTTTAAACATCTTATCTGACTTGAGCAAGTCTGTGTTATCAGCTTCCCGGCCCTGCAACACTGACTGTGAGGAAGAACCAATCACGAGTTTTGAGGGAAAGAGACACTAGAAGCTGTTTCAGTTCCACAAAAGACCTGGAAAATGAAATGTTAAAGGACAAAGCTAAAGGAACATTCTTCACTGGATACACATTGTTGCCTGCAAGTACGGAAAATGCTATTCATGAGGGAAATTAAAAAATATGGTAAAAAAAAAAAAGGCAGAGTTCTCTACACAAGACATTCTACCACCTAACAAAATGAGGGGAGAAACAAAAAAGTAACACAATCAATTCTAATTTTAATCCTCGCTTTCTACTATTTCTTCAGGTCACTTACTGATCCACAGTCTACAGATAAAAAGCCTAAGGCCTGTCATGAGCTAATGACGGAAACCACTAATGCTACCAAGTTGTTGCCATCTTCAGGCCTTCATGCATCAGCTTCACAATTACTCCCTTCGCTGTGTGCTCCTATCATACTGAACTTTTCAGAGTTTTGATTTAAGTTCATGCCCTCCTTTAAAAAAACAACCTAGTTTTGTCTAAGCAATCCTATATAACAAAAGCCCAATATGCAAATTGCCCCCTCCACTGGGAATTCGACTGCTCGCCACGATGTGCACTCACCACCAGGGTGCAGTAGAGAACATGGCAGGAGTTGGAGACATGATGCTGATAAGCAGGTGGCAGTGGGGGCGCTGCCAGTCCCCATGGGCCCTGATGAGAGCAGGACTGTGGTGGGATGGTACAGCAGGTGAGTAGGCAGCACCAGGCCAAAGCGGGTGCAAGCAGGGGCCCAATCGTCTTGCCAATGGCCGCACAGATGGTGGGGGGGGTTGGGGGGGAGCAGGGCCTCCACTTGGCTCTCAGCACTGAGGGAGCCAGGTGGGGGTGCCCTCCGCCCCGGGCACTGATGGATCATCCCGCAAGCAGGATGGTTGAGCAGGTGAGGGCGTGGCGCCAGGCTAAACCTCAGTCCACCCCAAGGGACCCCACCCATGCATGAATTCATGCACAGGGCCTCTAGTAATATCTATAAAACCACAATGTTGATATGTTCATTTATTTTTCAAACACCTATTGAGATAAAATCTTAAATATTAAAAAAAAGGAAACTCTTTTAAAAAGTTTATGTAGCCCAGCTGGCATGATTCAATGGTTGAGTGTCAGCCCATGACCCAGGAGGTCACTTCTGGTTCTCACTCATTTTCCTGACATATATTTGCCTTATTTTTTTCATGTCTAACTTATTTGAAACAAAAATGGATATAAGTGATTATTGTATATAGTTTTCTTTTCTATATTCAAGAAGGTTATATTTGATATCAACTAAAAAAGCGCAAAAAAACATGTTTTCCAAGTTAGGTTAAACACTGAAGATTCAATATACTCACAATGGCCAAGCAAGTAGGGGATCTGATCTCACATGAAAGGTGAGAATGATCCAAAAAGCACTGTGTATAATTTTTTTTTTAATGAACAGAAAAATCTAAATGCTATACAGTAACACATTGTTTCTAAATATTGCCCTGAGTGGTGCTTTGATCTCTTATTCTTCGGTCTCCCCTATCATGGAGGCAGGAGTGACTGGGAGGTAAAAAGAAAGTTAAGTACATACAGGCCTTGATGAGAGTTCTTCAAGAGACATTTAGAAATATTCTAATTCCTAAGAACCCAGTAAAGCGAGTTATTGACGTGAAATGTGGATTTGGTTAAGTTCCTTCTCTATGCCACACAGTAGACTTGATGCAAAATTAGAAGTGATTATACATTCACAAATGATTTCCAAATATGGCCTGTGTGATTCACTTAAGGAAACCAAGAACAAGACAATTGAAACTTCACTCATACACCCAGCGGCTCCTATTCCCACCTGATCAACTTGATTTAAAGTATGAGGGGCATCTGAAAGCCAAACCCCTCTCTTAGACTCTTTTTTTTCCACTCTGTGGCTACCTTGGAGATTTGTTTTGAATGGAATCCAATTGCATAGAAAACAGGTAGGACTCTGTGTGGTTCTTTTAGTGGTGAGGCGGGTAAAGCAAACAGGAAAAGTGAAATAGGCTAGGTATGTGCCATGCTTTTCCCAGGGGCTTACCCCACTGGAGAGGCAGACCATGCTCGGAGTTTTCTATAGGATCATTATTGGCTGTTAACTGGAGGAGCCCATTTTGATGAATTTACTTCAGGTCAGCACAGATTAATTTCTATTTCTTTAGAGAACTAGAAGACCTTGATCAGCATTTATTCATCAGTTTTGATTTTTCAATTTTATTTTCAAGTATGTTAGATTTCAAATCTTTTTTTTTAAAGGAGTAGCTGAAAGATTTTCAAGACAGTCTAGTAAACTTTGGACTTTTCCCATTATTTTCCCTGACTGAACAGTGACTAGAGTCTGAGCTGGTTTGGCTCAGCAGACTCAAGGGCCCTGGTCAAGTTCTGGTCAAGGCACATGCTCAGGTTGCTGGCTCCATCCCCAGTAGGGGGCATGCAAGAGGCAGCCAATCAATGATTCTCTTTCGTCAATGCTGAGATGTTTCCATTTCTTTGGCCCTCTCCTTTCCTCTCTGAAATCAATAAAAATATATTTAAAAATAAAACAAAGAGGTTACTAGAACTGTTTTTTGGAGAATTGATGATATTCTGAAATGAGGTTAATCTATATTTCTGCTTCTGCTCTTTTTTTATTCACTTTTGCTTTTTTAAAAAGTGTGATACTATATTGGTGTTATTTTTACCATGCACTATCTCTGCCAGGAGAGAAAAGTAAAGAAACATTCAAATCATTTTTATTTAGATTTTTCTAAATTGTCAAGTTGTTTGCATAGGGATATTGAAACAGTTGGCTAAAATTAGGTTTACTTATAGTTTTATTTAGTTCTTTTCTCACTCCTGCCTTTAGCATCACTAAATGAAAGCTCTACCATAGTAACTTGAATGCATTTTTTATTCTATTTCACTTACCATATGCCCATTTATGATCTGGAATGGGCTGAGTCGTAAGTCCTAAAACTTGCTGCTTTGAGCAACAATCAACCTACCTCCTGCTTTCCGGCACCACAATTCACATACCACATTTCACCTATCTTTTACAAGAATCAGTAGGCCCTATAGATAAAAGAAGAAATTGAGTTTACAAGGAGACCCAGAATTCCCTGGCTTTGTTTATTTTTATGGGTTTTTCACTAATCTGTGGTTTTTTACTAACCTGAGGTTTTGTGTCACAAGGACTTTCATGCTAAGGCAAATCAGCTTAGAGATTTATTACTGGCAGGCAGAAATAGAATGACTGGCAATAGCTAATTACAAACACTGCTCAGCTCTAACAACCTTGGTTGGAATACTCAGAACAACTTGATTGATCATTGAAAGGAGACAATATCTTATATCAATGGTCCCATCTAAACAAGACTTTCCATCTCTTTTCTCATCTAATCTGTTTGACTATACTTACACAATTCTGTATAGCCTCAGCCTTTACACTATGAATTCCATCATGTCATACAGGTTTCTATAGGTGCTAGATTCAATCAAATTCAACACTATGTGGTTGAGCTGTATTGTCACCAGCATGGCTGTATTTCCTACAGGAGAGGAGGTTCACATATGGATTTGCTTTCTTCTGTATTCATCATCTTTCAGTTTTATTTATATACAACTGACATACAGCACTGTATAAATTTAAGGTGTAGAGCATAAATACTTCACTTATATATTTTGCTAAATGATTGTCACAATAATCTCATACAAATACAATTTTTTTCTTTTTGCCTTGCAATGAGAATTTTTAGAACCCTCTGATGTTTTCATAGATGAGGAATATCATCCTATCAAACTCGCCTTGCAGGGTCGTTTTAGATTAGGGTGCTGGCAACTGGGTAAGAAAGTAGAAACTGATGAAACTGTTATGGGATAACTGGAGGAAAAGCCATCCAATTGCCAAGAACAGACTGTATTCTTAGATTTCCCTGTAAATCTGTACTTCTTGCCAGTCATTTATATATGCCGTCCTTAAGTTTGTATAAGAAGGAAAAGAATGGCCTGACTCTGCGATGTAAGTTTGTTTGTAAATTCAAGAACTGCCATGTGTCAAGACCTTATCAATTTTCTGTCTTAAAATGCGTTCAGATCCAAATGAACACGGACTCTCTAAACTCCCATTCCTTAGATGAGGTGTTCATCTTGATGACTGAAGACCAGTCTACGGCCATTGAGTAAAAGCTGGTGAGAAATTGCCCTGGTTTCATGTTATATATTTCTTCCAAAGTTTGTTTTACCCAATTCTAGCTGGGTATGAGTTTTGCTTATTATTTTCTCATTAGACGTATATACTTGCAGTACAGTATTTTTTCCTAAACTATTTGTGTTACCAACATAGTTTCTTTAACCTTCAGGTTCTTATATTACTTTAGTGAGGACCACAGTTCCTAATCAAAGAAGTCACACAAAGCAATCACTGTCACAGAGAACATACAAGTAGTGCTTATGCAAATGCAATGAAACACAATCTGAGGAGTAAGAGGCTAGTTGAGGTTGATGCTACATGAGTGAGACCTTTGTTTCTTCATCATCAATTAAGCAAATCTAATTCCCTTCTGGTCGTGACTTCTGTAAACACATATGACACAATTTTTCATTATATTAAATTATAACAGACGACAATACATATCGAATATAAAATGAAACCACAGTTATCTTGGTAATGTATTTCCTTAGAGACCAGCAAATGACAGGAGTACCAATGTCACTGTCAGACTTGTAGGTGCTCATTATATTAGTTTAGTGTTTTCTATCTATATAATAAAAGCATAATGTGCTAAGGGTCTAACCCTCCGTCCAGGTAATGACATCAAGTAGCAATACCCGGCTTCCTCTCCCTAGTGACTAGCCTCCTTGCAGTTTCTTAAGCCCAGGAACACAGCTTGCTTTATAGCCAGGTGCAAACAGTTTACACTGTAACAAAATGTCTGTGAAGCATTTTCTGTGCCTTATCTCATTTGATCCTTACAGAAGTCCTGGAGTGTGTAGATAAGAGACTCGGAGGAATCCTATTTTCTTTTCATTAGCCAGAAAACTGAGATATAGGAAGTTTAGAAACTTGACCCGACTGAAAAGAAGTAAGAACTGGTGGACCTTGAAAATGACTTCAGGTTTTTTCATTGTGCAAAATAGTGTCAAACACTGCTGCAGTCCTTTGTTCTCCCTGCATGATCTACAATAATAATCTGCTTTGTGTTGATATTTACTGCTGTGTTGCTGACAAGTACCTGAAAGAGAAGTTGGGGTGCTTCACTGGGCTGGAAAAAGTTTAGCTAAATCAGAAAGCAGGTCTATCTAAGCAAGTTTATTCTATATCTATTAAAGGCTAAGTCGACTCACGCATGTGTAGTCACTCGCTCTTACTGGTGCCAATCACACGTGTGTGTTTCCATCTGTCATTGTTGGTTGTGAATTTGGTTGACAATTCTATTATAGAGAAAGGGCGAATATGGATATTAAAATATTCCTTCTAATTAATTTACTTTCAATGTGCATGAATTCATGCACTGGGCCACTAGTGCTTTAATATTAAGCACGGGAGAGTTTATGAGGTAACACAATGGAACTCAACCGGAGGCAATATTAACCCCATGGAATATGTGGCCATGTCTTGAGGCACTTTTTTTTATAATATACTAGTGGTCCAGTGCATGAAATTTGTGCACATTAAAAGGGGATTAATTAGAGAAAATATTTTAATATTGCTATTTGCCCTTTCTCTATAATAGTATCAGAGATTAAAGAAAATTAGTAAAACATATATGAAAATCTTCCTCCTGTCAGAGTCTGGGGTGCACCATGGAACCCAGAGTCAAGTCTACAACCACCCACGTGCACCTCAAAATCGCTCGAGACCCAAACCTGGACGGCCCCCCTTCATTGGGCTAGATCCAGACCTGGCTGGTCCTACCCTGTCAAGCCCTACCAGGTGGGAGGGGTGTAGCCTCAGGTCCCCTGGGTGCCAGGGCAAGGGGGCACAGCCTGAGTTCCCCCATCAAACCCTGTTGGGCGGAGGGAGTGGCCTGTGATCCCCCAGCCTGGCACCGGGGAAGGGGTCACAGCCTGAGGTCCCCTGGTCCAGCACCAGGGTGGAGGACACACCTTGAGGGCCTCCATCAAGTCCCACTGGGTGGGGGGCACAGCCTGAGGTCCCCTGGCCTGGGGCCAGGGCAGGGGGCATAGCCTGAGGTCCCCTGGCCTGGCACCAGGGAAGAGGGTGCAGCCTGAGTTCCTCTGGCCTGGTGCCAGGGCAGGGGAAGCAGCCTGAGGTCTCCTGTCAAGCCCCATGCTCCTTAAGGCTCGTTATGGGAACTTAGCCTCAGCTGTGGGTGCAAATTGACCAGCGTGATGGTCAATTTGCATATTCCCTCTTTATTATATAGGATTTTATTGATTTTTTTACAGAGAATAAAGAAGAGGGATAGAGAGTTGGAAACATCAATGAGAGAGAAACATTGATTAGCTGCCTCCTGCACACTCCCCACCGGGGATGTGCCCACAACCAAGGTACATGTCCTTGACCAGAATCCCTGATTCTGCAGGCCGACACTCTATCCACTGAGCTAAACCAGTTAGGGATAGAGGCACTTTTTGTTGTCATAACTAGGAAAGGTCTACTGGCATTTCAAAGAGAGAAGCCAGGAATATGGCAGAACATCCTACAATGCATAGGACAGCCCCCACAGCAAAGCATTGTTCACCCCAAAATGTGAGTAGTGCCAAAGTTGAGAAACCCTGATATTAAGTAAATCTGTGCACATACAAAATACATTTAAAGGGACAAAATTTACCTCTGTGTTATTTTAACCTCCACCAGATGTAAATTGCCAAAAAAAAAAAATGTTAGCACCAGGTTGTCATACTTAAGTAAACCATGTTCTCATTGGGTTGAATAAAGCCACAATCTACTTTACTGAATAATTTTCCCCAGCAGATGTCACCTGTAATAGAAGCAATTACAGAAACTTTTGAAGCAAGATTTGTAAGAATATTTCACTGATGTTAGAATGACAACTTTTTTTCCAGACATATTTGAGAATATCAAATCCTGGCTCTAACACTGACTGGCTACAGAATCTTTCATGAGTTATTTAGCTCTCTATGCCTGGATTACCACACTACAGATTTGAGATAACAGTATTTATTTTATTGTTTAAAGTATTACATATGTCTCCTTTTCCCCCCATCAACCATTCCCCGGCCACTCCCACCCCCCAGGACAAGCCCCCACTGCCTCAGTATCCATTGGTTATGCTAATATGCATACATACAAGTCCTTACCACCCTCCCCCTCCCCCCCTGCCAGCCCTCCCCTGCCTTCCCTCTCAGGTTTGATGGTCCTTTAGCCGTTTCTCTGTCTCTGGATCATTTTTGTTCATCAGTTTATGTTGCTCATTATATTCCACAAATGAGTGAGATCATGTGATTTATCTTTCTCCAACTGGCATATTTCACTTAGTATAATGTTCTCCAGGTCCATCCATGCTGTTGCAAATGGTAAGAGTTCTTTATTTTTTAACAGCAACATAGTATTCCACTGCATAGATGTACCACAGTTTTGTAATCTACTCATCTATTGATGGGTACTTAGGCTGCTTCCAAATATTAACTATGGTGAATTGTGCTGCTATGAACATGAGGGTGCATGTGTCCTTTCTGATTGGTGTTTCTGGTTTCTTGGGATATATTCCTAGAAGTGGGATCACTGGGTCACATGGGAGTTCCATTTTTAACTTTTTTTGAGAAACCTCCACAGTGGTTTCACCAATCTGCATTCCCACCAGCAGTACACAAGAGTTCCTTTTTCCCTGCATCCTTGCCAGCACTTGTTGTTTGTTGATTTGTTGGTGATGAGATGGTACCGCATTGTTGTTTTGATTTGCAGCTCTCAGATGATTAGTGACTTTGAGCATGTTTTCATGTGTCTCATTGCTTTCTGAATGTCCTCTTTCAAAAAGTCTCTATTTAGGTTCTTTGCCCATTTTTTATTTAGATTATTGATCTTCCTTTTGTTAAGATGTATGACTTCCCTGTAGATGTTGGAGATTAAATCCTTATCAGTAATAACATTGGCAAATATGTTCTCCCATGCAGTGGGCTTTCTTGTTGTTTTGTTGATTGTTTCTTTTGCTGTGGAGAACCTTTTTATTTTGATGTAGTCCCATTTGTTTATTTTCTCTTTAGTTTCCATGGCCCTAGGAGCTGTATTGATAAAGATAGCATTACAACTTATGTCTGATATTTTGCTGCCTGTGGATTCTTCTAAGATTCGAAAGAGAAACTAAAAAAAAAAAAAATCCAAAAAAAACAAAACAATCCCATTTACAATTGCAACAAAAAAATTAAGATACCTAGGAATAAACTTAATTAAGGAGGTAAAAGACCTGTACTCAGAAAACTATAGAACATTGAAAAAATGGATAGAGGAAGACATACAATAATGGAAGAATATATTGTGTTCATGGATTGGTAGAATCAACAGCATTAAAATGTCCATACTACCCAAAGCAATTTATAGAGTCAATGAAATCACCATTAATACCAACAGCATATTTCATAGACCTAGAACAAATGCTCCAAAAATTTGTATGGAATAAAAAAGACTGAATAGACACAGCAATCCTGAGAAAGAAGAACAAATTTGGAGGGATCACAATACTAGATATCAAGCTATATTACAAAGGCATTGTTCTCAGAACTACCTGGTTCTGGCACAAGAACAGACATGTAAACCAATGTAACAAAACAGAGAACCCAGCAATCGACTCAAGCCACTATGCTCAATATTTGACAAAGGAGGCAAGAGCATACAATGGAGTCTAGTCAGTCTCTCCAATAAATGGTGCTGGGAAACTTGGTCAGATACATGCAAAAAAAATGAAACTAGACCACCAACTTACACCATTTACAAAAATAAACTCAAAATGAATAAAGGACTTAAAATAAGCAATAATAGTATTTTATTTCATAGGCTCATGATAGTTTAATTAGGTAATGCATGTGGCAAGACGAAGAATATGCAGATTAAAAGAAGTTCTTGAGAAAATTTCCTTTTCAATTCTTTTAGAATAAAAACTTTTATATAGTTTTAGGGAGGGTATGGGAGGTCTCAAGGTCTTGATTCAGAAAATATAGGAGGGGGAAAGAGCAGAATAATAAGTGAGCGAGGAAGTGAAGGGAGACAGGAGATGAGCAAGAAGCTGGAGATTACAGAGAAGGGGCCAGTGGGAAAGGTTCACGCTGAAGAGGCGGCAGGACTTTTAGTAAAAGGGGTGTTTAATGTATAATATTCAGTTATGTATTGTCAGAATTAATGACCTATCTTTCTCTCCAAATTAGTAGGTTTTATACTAATTTCTCCCATGAAAGGTTTTGGGGAAGATGAAAGCATGAGTATGATTCATTGCTTGGATATATCAAAGAACAGGGAAGCAAGGAAGTGAAGAATTAGTGATAATGGGGAGCAGAAAAGCAGGAGATAATGAAGTAATTATGTAATTACAAGAAACTAAGGACTCAAGAATTGGCAGATGTTTTGGGGGAGGACATCAGTCTTTTCACAGGATAGCAAGTGGGAACTTAAGCTAATTTTAGCTAAATCTAGAAAGGATGGAACAAGAGATGTTGGCTTCAATCAGAACGTTAGAACAAGAGATGTTGCTTCTTTGTCCAAGTCTATTTGACACCTTTGTTTGGATTCTCAGCGGCTCTTAAGAGGTAGAAGAAAAAATACTGAAACCAGCTCTAAGCTCATATTTTGTTTCTCACTGTTTTTGACAAGTCAGAACCATTGGCACACAGTTTCAGTATCAGTGCAGTAAGGATAATAAAGGACTCATATATGAATACTCACAGGATTCCTATGTGAAATGCATGTGAAAGAGTTTGGTGGGTGAGGAAGCTCTCTACATATATTACTATTCACTAAACTAACCACAGGGGAAATCATTTAATTCCTGCAGTGTCTAGCTGTACACAGTAGGTGGTCAGTAAATACTCACTGGTAAATAATTGGAATGTGAGTGAAAAGGACCACCACTGTGATCATATTTGTAGGAAAGCCCTAGGATTTCATTTTAATTGTATTGCCCATGTAGTCCAGAGAAAGAAAAACAATAATTAAAATGGTCAACCTCTCTCTCCATTTACCAAAAAGGCGCTAGCGTGCAATGACTTAGGGGTAATGAAAATTTTCCAATTTTAATTGTGATGATGAATGCACACTTTGTGAATATACTAAAAGCCCTTCATGTGAACACCTTAAATAAGTAAATTATACAGCATGCCAATAACATCTGTGATGAACAGAGTGAAGAAATAAAATGGAGTCACTATAGGCAACCAGCTAAATTACCATAATGAAGTAGGTTGAGACATGAGAAACAATTCTATTTTGTCCTAACTAGCCTGGGAACTTAAACTTTTGAACTTTCCATTCCTGTGTCAATGTCTGGACATAGTTTGTTTGTGTCAATACCTGGACATACACCAGGCCTCCAAATAACCCCCTCAAAGACCCACGTATTCCAACCACCTGACATTCACCTGACATCTATCATTCAGACCACAGATGTGACCAGACCTCCTGGCACCCATCTTCCAGACCAACTGGCATTTGACTTATCCTAGGTTTAAAAATGCAGGACTAATTATGTTTTTCAGTATAAGAACTATTTATTATTATTTCTTCTTCATAACATTTCTGTTTTTATTTGTTATTGTTTTTTGCCTAGCATGTTTCTGGTTTGCAAACCCTGAGACCCTTGAATAACTACTTCTCATTCATTTCTAGCCAAAGCCTCCAGACTCTTTTTTTAGTCCCATCAACATCTCAATAAAGCTGTTAAAAGAACAAGGACTTTTCACAGGCACTTAGTAATTGCTCAGTTATCAGATGGGTCACTAAACCATTCAAAGTATCATATTACTATATATATAAAAGCCTAAGCAACTGTTATGACTGGTTGACTGAATGACCAGTTGACTGGTTGCTATAATGCTCCCTGACCATCAGGTGGCAGACACTCAATGCAGGAGCTGCCCCCTGGTGGTCAGTGCACTCCCACAGCCAACTTCCCGCCATTGGCCAAGCTCCCACAGTCCCTCCTCCCTACCCCCTGGTCGGCCAGCCCTGATCAGACCCCGATGGCCGGCCAGGCCGAGAAACCCCACCCGTGTATGAATTCATGCACCAGGCTTCTAGTCCATTATAAGAAGGTTTAAGAATCAGAGGTCCTTTAGCATCTCATTCTCCAAATAACCTCTCCTCTACTCCCTCCAGGACATTCACATCAACACGTTTCATCATGGGTAACCTCATTTCTCCCACAAATTGCCATCAATCCCTTCCCAATTTCTCTATGACTGCACACACCAAAACCATCTTCAAGTCATGCACTTAATAAAAAGTACTTCTTAGTATCAGCATAATGCTCCCAGTTATATTAATTCTTTAACTAAAACTCTACCTTAAGCTTTTGTTCACAACTGAGCAAGCTTCTTCCCTGGATTTTCTGCCAACAAACTACGCAGCAAAGAGAATAGAATTCTCTTCCATGAATATTATTCATATAATCTATCCCTCAGCTAAGAAATTCACACTCATTTCTCTGGAGTCAAAAGTCAAATTCTTCGCATTGTGTATCTAGTCCTCCCACAAACTGTCATTTTACCTCAATTAAACTGACTCTAAATCTTCATCTTTGTCATTCTCTTATTCAAACTTTGTGGTCTAACTCAAAGTTTCTTATCCTAACAGAAATCAGAGGATCTATGAACTTATATATATTCTATACATTTTTACTAACTTCTAGTTCAAATGTAGCATTTCCATAGTAACAAACCATATTAGTTTAACAGTACCTGCAACAATGTTACCAATATAAATTATATTTTAATGCGACAGCTGTTGCATATATCTTTAAAAATAGCTCATGCTCATCACTCCTTCAAACTTATGGTAGCTATTGGACACAATGTTAGATGTTATTATTTAATATTTTAATGAAAGATATACATGAATTAGTGAATCTTAAGGTTAATTTATTATTTTAGTTAATATTTTTATTTAATTGGTTTCCTTGGCAATCTACAGTAGTCAATTTTATGCACTTAAAAATATTCTGAATTGAGACTTCCACTGGAGTCCTTGGACAAAAAAAAAAAAATGTGAGGAACCCCTGGGTAATGGAATAATCATCTAGATTCCTCATAGATTCTTGTATTAACAACTATTATTGATGGCCCAGAATTTGAGAAAGAGAAGACAAAGTAGATTTAAAACAAAACAAGTTAATGTATCACATTTTTTATTCACTCATCCACTGATGGACATTTAGAATGCTACCAAATCTTGGCTGCAATGAACATAAGGGTGCATATAATTATTTTGAATTAGAATTTCAGATTTCTTCAGATATATTCCAGGAGCAGAATTGCTAGATCATAAAGCAGTTCCATTTTTAATTTTTTTAGGCACCTCCATACCGCTTTCCACAATGGCTGCACCAGTCTGCATTCCCACCAGCAGAGCACAAATGTTCCTTTGCTCCACTCCTCACCAACACTTGTTTGTTGATTTATTGATGATAGCCATTCTGACAGGTGTGAGGTGATATCTGACTATAGTTTTAATTTGCATTTCTCTGATTAGTCACATTGAGTATCTTTTCATATGTCTATTGTTTATCTATACATTTATACAATGGAATACTACTCAACTGTAAAAAGAATGAAATCATACCCTTTGCAACAGCATGGGTGGATCTGGAGAGCATTATGCTAAGTGAAATAAGCCACTCAAATGTGGAATCTAATGAACAAAATAAACTAAGGAAGGAAAAAGAAACAGACTCATAAAGAATAGACTGACAGCTGTCAGAGGGGAGGACTAGGTGAAAAGATTAAGTAAAAAAAAAAAATTACAAAATAAAAAAACACCCAAAAAACAAACAACAATAAACACCTCAGAGACAATAGTTTGTTGATTACTAGCAGAAAAAAAAAGGGGGGGGGGTAGAAGAGGGTAGAGGGGGGAATAAATGGTGATGAAAGGAGACTTGACTTGGAATGGTGAACACATAAAACAATATTCATGTGTTGTATGTACCTGGTATTATAAAATTACACACCTGAAACCTATATAATTTTAAAATTAATGAAGCAGATTTATTTGTACTAATATAAAGTGATGGTTAAAACATATTTTGAGTAAAAAGATTCAAGATGCAAAACATAATAAATAAATAAAACAACATGAGTTTTCCTAGCTGGTTGGAGTACTTGTTAGAAATGTAACATCATGGATAACATCTCATTGTTTGCCAACTAAGTTTAACTGGCTCTGTGGCCATTTGGTCCGCCTCCCACCTTGGAAGTTATTTTATTAACATATCTTCAGTCATAGGAGGAATCAGGGAGAAACAAAGAAAAAGAAGACATTTAGATATGCTGCTTAAATGGAAACTGTAAAAATATACTTTTTCTTGAATATCAAAAAACTCTTTTATTTCACTAAATTGTTAAAAATATACATATTGAGTCCACTGATTATGCTTATATGCATGCATACAAGTCCTTCAGTTGATCTCTTAACTCCCCCCCAACCCTCCCGAGCCTTCCAGCTGTAGTTTGATAGTCTGTTCAATGGTGTTCTGCCTCTGTATCTGTTTGTTCATCAATTTATAATGGTCTTTATTATCCATAACTAAGTAAGATCATGTGGTACTTTTCTTTCATTGACTGGCTTATTTCACTTAGCATAATGCTCTCCAGTTCCATCCATGCTGCTGAAAATGGTAAGAATTCCTTCTTTTTTACAGCAGCATAGTATTCCATTGTATAGATGTACCACAGTTTTCTAATCCATTCATCTGCTGATGGGCACTTAGGCTGTTTCCAAATTTTAGCTATGGTAAATTGTGCTGCTATGAACAAAGGGATGCATATAGCCTTTCTGATTGCTGTTTCTGGTTTCCTGGGATATATTCCCAGAAGTGGGATCACAGGGTCAAATGGGAGTTCTATTTTTAATTTTTTAAAAATATATTTTATTGATTTTTTTACAAAGAGGAAGGGAGAGGGATAGAGAGTTAGAAACATCAATGAGAGAGAAACATTGATCAGCTGCCTCCTACTCACTCCCCACTGGGGATGTGCCACAACCAAGATACATGCCCCTGACTGGAATCGAACCTGGGACCTTTCAGTCCACAGGCTGACGCTCTATCCACTGAGACAAACTGGTTAGGGCCATTTTTAATTTTTTGAGGAAGCTCCATACTGTCTTCCATAGTGGCTACACCAGTCTGCGTTCCCACCAGCAGTGCAGGAGGGTTCCTTTTTCTCTGCATCCTCTCCAGCACTTATCGTTTGTTGATTTGTTGATGATAGCCATTCTGACAGGTGTGAGATGGTACCTCATTATTGTTTTGATTTGCATCTCTCAAATGATTAGTGACTTTGAGCATGTTTTAATATGTCTCTTGGCTTTCTGAATGTCCTCTTTTGAAAAGTGTCTATTTAGGTCCTTTGCCCATTATTTGATTGGATTGTTTATCTTCCTTTTGTTAAGTTGTATGAGTTCCCTATAAATGTTGGAGATTAAACCCTTATCGGTGATAACATTGGCAAATATGTTCTCCCATGCAGTGGGTTTTCTTGTTGTTTTACTGATGGTTTCTTTTGCCATGAAGAAGCTTTTTATTTTGATATAGTCCCATTTGTTTATCTTCTCTTTAGTTTCCAATGCCCTAGGAGTTGTATCGGTAAAGAAATTGCTTTGGCATATGTCTGAGATTTTGTTGCCTTTAAATTCCTCTAGTATTTTTATGGTTTCCCGTCTTACACTTAAGTCCTTTAACCATTTTGAATTTATTTTTGTGTATGGTGTAGGTTGGTGGTCTAGTTTCATTTTTTTGCATGTATCTGTCCAATTTTCCCAGCAACATTTATTTTTTTAAGGATACAAGCTTACTTCTTTCCCTTTCTTTATTATCATGTTACCCTTTCCTTCTTTTTTTATCTTTATTGTTCATATTATTACAGTTCTTTCACTTTTTCCCCCATAGTTCCCCTTCTCCCAGTTCCCACCCCATCCACTGCCCTTATCCCCACCACTGTCCTCATCCACAGGTGTGCAATTTTTGTCCAGTCTCTTCCCACACTCCCAAGCCCCTTCCCCCTATGAGTTATCATTCCATTCCTCTTCTATGCCCCCGACTCTATTCTATTCACCAGTTTATCCTGTTCTTCAGACTTTTTTATTCACTTGATTTTTAGGTTCACTTGTTAATGGATATGTATTTGTTCATAATTTTTATCTTTACTTTTTCTTCTTCTTCCTCTTCTCAAAGGATACCTTTCAGCATTTCATATAATACTGGTTGGGTGGTGATGAACTCTTTTAGCTTTTTCTTCTCTGTGAAGCCCTTTGTCTGATCTTCAATTCTGAATGATAGCTTTGCTGGGTAAATTAATCTTGGTTGTAGGTTCTTGCTATTCATCGTTTTGAATATTTCTTGCCATTCCCTTCTGGCCTGCAAAGTTTCTGTTGAGAAATCAGTTGACAGTAATATGGGTGCCCCCTTGTAGGTAACTGACTCCTTTTCTCTTGCTGCTTTTAATATTTTCTCCTTGTCTTTTGCCCTTGGCATTTTAATTATGATGTGTCTTGGTGTGGTCCTCCTTGAATTCCTTTTGTTTGGAGTTTTCTGTGCTTCCTGGACTTGCAAGTCCATTTCTTTCACCAGGTATGGGAAGTTTTGTATCATTATTTCTTCAAATAGGCTTTCTATATCTTGCTCTCTCTCTTCTTCGGGCACTCCTATAATTCTGATGTTGGTACGCTTGAAGTTGTCCCAGAGACTCCTTACACTATCTTCATATTTTTGGATTCTTTTTTTTTTTGGCTATTCCGGCTGGGTGGGTTTTGCTTCTTCATATTTCATATCTTTGACTTGACTTGACTCTTGCAATCCTCTGGTCTGCTGTTGGATCTCTGTATATTATTCTTTATTTCAGTCAGTGTATGCTTAATTTCTAGCTGGTCCTTTTTCATATGCTTGAGGGTCTCACTAAATTTATCGGCAGTCTCTAGAAAATTCTTGAAAAACCTTATAACCATGGTTTTGAACTCTATATCCAGTTGTTTGCTTTCCTTCATTTCTGTCATTTGTGACCTGTTTCTTTGTCTCTACATTTTGGCTGCTTCCCTGCATTGACAGAGTGGTTTTAATCAGCTGTATCTATGGTGGGAGGACTTCTATGCTGGAGACACCCTTATGGGGCAAGACTTGCTTCAGTGGGGCTTTGGTGCCCACTAAGTCTGCCCCCTGAGTGCGTCCCTTATGAGTCTGAGGAGTTGTAGACTGGGTGGTCCCACTCTGAACACTGGGTATGCTGGCTCTTGTATTTCCAAGGAGTTGCTATTTTAGCTTCTGCCTGGGGCTTCCCAGCCTTTTATATGCAAAAGCCTCTGCATGTGGCTTGGGTGGGGCGGGGTCTCGGGGAGTCTACAGGGCAGAGCAACCAGCTATGGAAGATTCTCAGCCCTGCCCTAAGAGGCACAGGGTCTCAAGCCGCTCTGGAGTTCCTCCCTGCACCAGACGGGTGCCAGACTGTCCAGCTCCTCCCCGTATGATTCAGAGTCCCCAGAAACTCTCCTGGAACTGGAGTTCAGAGCCGTCAGGAGTTTGTGCTTCCCTCTGGTATGAAATGCTGCCAGCCCTTTCCGCAAGCCCCTTCGTGCGCGCCTCCGTACCTCTGCACTTTATTTCCGCACCTCCTTTGAGTGTCTGTCTCTTTCTAGTTGTAGAATTTCCACTCAGCCAACCTTCCTGTGGGTCTGGGTAGTGTCCGTTTTTTTCTTTTCATTGTGATTTTGTAATAGTTGTGCCCAGAAGCAATTTCAGTGTTCACCTATGCCGCCATCTTGGTTTCTCCCCAACAACATTTATTGAAGAGACTGTCTTGACTCCATTATATGTTCTTGCCTCCTTTGTCAAATATTAATTGAGCATAATGGTTTGGATCAATGTCTGGGTTCTCTATTCCATTCCATTTATCTATATTATTCTTAATGACAGCACTGTCCATGAATAATTTGTTCCTATCTAAAAATGTCCTTAGTCATTTATGTTTGGAATTCAAGCACTTCTAAATGACAGTAAGGCTCACATTTCTTTCTCAGTTTTCCAGATTTTATAGTTTATCTACTGACTCACATCTAGACCAGACAAGAAGTTTTCATTTGATTAACTAGTTTCTTCTCTTCTAAAAAACAAACTCTCTCCCACTACATTTACACCCCAAATAAATAGGAATTTTTAATTTTGCTTCAAGACAGGGTAATGATTCCCAAAAGATCTAAGGAAAAAAATATTGTGTTTTATATTATGATTACAAAATACATATTAAACTAATGCTGTGTTTCTGTCCAGTAAACAGTTTTGGCATAAAAATTGGGATATAAAATATACTTAAATAGTAAGAAAACTCTGTTATCTAACATATTATAATTAAAAATGCAAATGTACTATAGAAGCCTTTTGGTGCAGTGTAGTTTTAAATTGTGCTTCAAAGTAAAAAAACACACTGCCTTGTATATCACTAAAGCTTCAGAGGGAAAAAACAATATTAAAGGTTCACTAACTCTGGGCCTTTACTTTTATTGTTTTTCTTTATTGACTAAGGTATTACATATGCGTCCTTATCCCCCCATTGTGCGCCTTTTTTTTAATGTTCACTTAAGAGATTTTGAAATCCTTGGTCTCTATTGGGAAAGTATAAACTCATGAAAGATGGCATGGGGCCAGCTGACATCTCCAGGATTATAAAATAAGAATAAAATTAAAATTCTTCTGTAAGAACAAGACAAAAGCACCTACATAAGACCTTCACATTTCCCATATATTTTTGTTACAAAGCACAGCAAAATTAGAAGATTTTTCCTATGCTAATACTGACGTGCAGCCATGAGAAGGCTGTAACTCCATTTGGGGTGTTATGCATGTTTGACCGCAACTAAAATCCAGCTGCTGCAATGAGCAGCCTTTTGGTGAGTGGGAGAGTTAAACAACTCCTAGGAATATTGTCCCAGATAAAAAACAATATATCATAGCTATTTATATCAGAGAAAGTAGCATAATAATCAATAAAGATTTCCATTTTCTTAAAAATACCTTTGCCATATATCACAAAGACATGTCCTTTTAATACACGAAGAAAATAATGGCACAGAGACAGATCTGGGTTTGGGGTGTTGCTATTGTTCATTAGCTGTGAAAAATTATTATAAGCTGGCACTCAGTAAATCTCTTTGATGAATGAAAAAGGATCAGTTTCTCCAACTCGATAGGTCAAAAAAGAAAAGAGTCACAACCTGGTTGAATTCCTTAAGTAATACTCCCCCCCTCTATGTAAATATTAAGGCAGAATCAAAACAAATTAAAAGCAGGGACAGGGACAATGTCCAGAGGAGATCCTCACCTCAGTGAACAAACAGAAACCCCCCTGGTGAGAAAACGTGAATGTGCATTTGATGAACTCCATGTTTCAATAGTCAAGAAAATTATTTTCTAGGCCCTGTGTCCAGTATAAATATATGATACCCTTTAAGACTTTAGAACCTGTATTGAACAACGATTACTTAATCATATTAATGAGCAGCAGTTCATAATCATAAAGTTCTCAAATTTTACCATCCTGTGCCAGAAAATGGTGAAACACTCACTAGAATATTCTAACTAGACATACAACATAGCTTTTGGCAACTTCACGTAGGCATGTTGCAGACACGTCTTCCAAAGTAATCATAGCCATGAACTAAGTTTCGAATGACTTTCTGAAGAGATTTAAACAAAATTCAAGCATTGGGTATTGTATATAGTTACTAGAGGCCTGATGCATGAAATTTGTGCAAAAAGTAGGCCTTCCTTCTCTCCACTGCCCTCCGGTACCTGAGACCCAGGCTTCCCTCACAGAGGCCTGGGACTCTCTCTGTGGAGTGATTATGGGGTGATGGCCGGGCCCCCAACCAATCACACTACACCCTCCTTGGCTGGCCTGGCACCAGTGAGTGTTAAAGTATAGTCCCAGATGGTTGTCTGGATGGTTGTTCACTGTTTGGCTGTTCAGTTGATGTACATATTACACTTTTATTATATAGGATGGGGTGAACAGAATATGAACATTATATTATAGAAAGTGTAGGTAAAGAAGGAGGAAGAGTTGGAAAAAAAGTTCAGAAAGAAAAATGGAAATGGTGGGTGAGTGAATTGTGGAATGATGGAAGAGAGACGAGGTTAAGGGATTGGACGCAATGTAGCAAAGAGAAAAGGTGGTTAAATTAAGACATCAAAAGTAACAGTTCAGTATTACTGCCATACTGACTGTGCAGACTGTGCAGAGCTGAACCTACAGGAATGCTAACTCTTGCTGATAGTGCTTCAGGGAACACCTTATGTGCAGAGTTAGAATGTCTTCGTTGTGTTAATTATTCACAGGCACTGGATGAATGGGAGCGATACAGGTTACTCTCAGGACCACAATTCCGTATCTTCTCTCTAAATCCCAAAGTTATTTGTCCATTTGGCTTTAAAACCTGATGTGAATTAATGTGACACTATTTATAGTCTTTATTTTGACCTAAGTGACCATTTACACATTTTGCTACAGAAATGTTCGTGTGTTTGGTTATAGGTGCTGCCCCAAACCCCAACTGGGGTATTGCATAACATGTAGTAAATACATTGTCCTCATGTAACAACTGAAAAATTATGAATTCTGAAATATCTGGCCCCAAGGGTTCCAGGAAAGAGCTTGCAGACATGTTCAACTTTACTGTATCCTGGACAAGGTTGTAAGCGGGTCCTTGTGTGATAGTCATCTCACAGAAAACATTTGCCTCTCAAATGAGAAACTACCGAAGAGTTCAGTGAATGTACATATGTTTTTCAGTCTCTTAGATTTTATAGTAAGACTAGGGGCCCGGTGCACAAAAATTTGTGCACTTGGGAGGGCCCTCAGCTCGATCTGTGCCCTCTCACAGTCTGGGACCCCTCTGGGGATGTCCACCTGCTGGCATGCCTGGTAAGCCTGGGTGAGGGGCTGATGGCTGTTTGCAGGCTGGCTAAGCCCCCCAGTGTGGACCCTCACCCCATTGGGGTGTGGCCAGCCTGGGTGACAGGCTGAGGGCTGTTTTCAGGCTGCCCACAGCCCCTTCAGGTTTTGGGTCCCTACTGGGATACCTGGCCAGCCTGTGTGAGGGGCTGATGGCTGTTTGCAGGCTGGCCAAGCCCCCCAGTGGCATCCCTCACCCCATTGGGGTGTGGCCAGCCAGGGTGAGGGCTTGAGGGTCATTTTTAGGCTTTCAGGCTGCCCAAAGTCCCTTTAGATTTTGGGTCCCTACTAGGATACCTGGCCAGCCTGTGTGAGGGGCTGATATCTGTTTGCAGGCTGGCCAATCCCCCTAGTGGGGATGCTCCCCATTGGGGTGTAGCCAGCATGGGTGACTGACTGAGGGCTGTTTTCAGGCTGCCCATAGCTCCCATTGACCCAATGTCCCAGCAAGGCTGGCTGGAAGCAGGTTTCTGGGGTTTATTTATCTTCTATAATTGATACACTGTTCCTTTAAGCTGAGGCCTAGGCAGGTAAGGAAGCCTCCTGTCTGCTTTAGCTCGTGGCTTCTATAATTGAGACAATGTTGCCTTAGTATTCGCAGCCAGGACTGCTGTTTGCTTCACTTCCGAGGCTTCTATAATTGAGACAATGTTGCAAATATGTTGTTGCCTAGAGCACAGAGAGGCCCAGGTGGCCGGCAAACAGTTTTACTCCTGCTGAAATAGAAGCTGCCTGTTTACTCAGCTCCGTGACTGCCGGCCTCCATGTTGGCTGGGTTAATTTGCATACAGTTGCTCTGATTGGCTGGTGGGCGTGGCTTAGGCATCTTGAAGAAATGGTCAATTTCAATATTACGCTTTTATTAGATTAGATTTTCAAGATACAGCTAAGAAAATGCCTAAGATGATCAAATCGTCCTTCCCAAAGAATAAGGCCCAGATGAAGAAAACATGTTAGAAGAAATCTAAATAAAAGAGCAAAAAACCTGGAAGAGAAGATGAAGATCAAATCGAATGAATGAGGACAGTTGTTTTATTTTGATTTAAAATTCAAGGTGGCAAGTTTCCTTTACATAGTTTGCTTCATGAGAAAGATGTAAACTTTATGTATTTCAATCTTAAAACAGTTTGTAGAGACCTTAATATGTTTTGTAAAAACTAATGCATTTTAGAAGTTGAAAAAGTATTTTAAAATAAAATCTATTTAAAAACTATTTGGGCCCTAACCGGTTTGGCTCAGTGGATAGAGCATCGGCCTGGGGACTGAAGGGTCCCAGGTTCGATTCCGGTCAAGGGCATATACCTCGGTTGCGGGCACATCCCCAGTGGCGAGTGTGCAGGAGGCAGCTGATCGATGTTTCTCTCTCATCGATGTTTCTAACTCTCTATCCCTCTCCCTTCCTCTCTGTAAAAAATCAATAAAATATATTAAAAAAAAAAAACTATTTGGAATAAAATATAATAAAAAGTACAGAGAGAACTATAGCCAAAAACAAAGATATAAAGAAAAGAAGAAATAGACTAGTTATCCATAGGTAAGAAAAGCCAGAGTTTATTCCAAGCTTCCTAGCAATAAGGGAAGTTAGCAAATATGTAACTCCCCTCTCATTTTATTTATCTACAATAGGAGGAACCTTTCTGGAAAAAAACCTGATTTTGGGAAGTAAGAAAAATCAGCATGAGCATCACTGGGTAAGAAACTGGCACCTCCTATTGCAAATTTACCCACACAGAGAATTATTAACCATGTGAATATTCTGTCACAAATTACTAAATATCTATCTGTATTAAAGTAATTACATGAGAAAAAAATTGAAGGATACCACTCAATTGAAAGAAAACCTAGGATATTTAAATCAATAATCATTTAGCACTGGACTCTACTTCTTAAGAGCAGGGGGGATCTTTCAAATATACATCATAATTTCAAATGCCCAGCACAAAAATGATAAACATTTGCTGGTTGAATGCTTGAGCGGAGCTTTGGGGTTAATATAAAGATTTTTCTTCAGAGAGACCAGCAATTTGTTTTTGAGTGTCCTGGTGGTGGACAACTAGAGGCTGTTTTTAACGATCTTACTCAGTTAGCATGGCAGGCAGCTACAGACAGTAGAGAATTATGTGTCCAGCCACACAAGACATTTTAAGACCTATGAGACTTCTCCAAACACAATGTTATAAAACATCCTTTTGCTAAAAATACTAGAATCAAGTAATTATCTACTTTTGAATTTTAATGAATAGGCCATCTGTTCATTCAAATTGAAAAAATGAAATTTTTCTACAAATTAACTATTACTGGAGATAGCCTCTGTGACTAAATCTGCTTCATTGTTTTCTGTTATATTAAACCTAAAGGTGACAGATAGCATATTATACCAAGTTTTGTAAACTAGACTATGGAAAAGTGTGGTGTTTTTTTGTTTTTGTTTTTTTTTGAAAATGGACTAATCATACTATATTCCTTTGACAGGCTGTATTTACCAATTACTAAAGACTAATTTTTATTACATTACTTTGCACACTATTGAAATTTTTATTAGTAGTGATCATGAAAAAGAGTTAACTTGAATCATACTGTTGTTTACGGGTAATTATCACTATAATGGTAAACAACAATTGTTTTCCATCTCATCTTCCTTTCCAAGAGCATTTTGTTTTCTCTGTATTGTGCTCTCCAATATGGCAGCCATTTGCCAATGTGGCTATTTTAGATGCAAATTAATTTAAAATAAAATAAAATTTAGCCCTGACCTGTTTGGCTCAGTGGATAGAGCATCGGCCTGTGGACTGAAAGGTCCCAGGTTCGATTCCGGTCAAGGGCATGTACCTTGGTTGCAGGCACATCCCCAGTAGGAGGTGTGCAGGAAGCAGCTGATCGATGTTTCTCTCTCATTGATGTTTCTAACTCACTGTATCTCTCCCTTCCTCTCTGTGAAAAATCAATAAAATATTTTTAAAAAATAAAATAAAATAAAATAAAATAAAATAAAATAAAATAAAATAAAATAAAATAAAATTTAAACTTCATTTCTTCAGTTTCACTAGCTACTGATAAAATGCTACATCGGGCTGCCATACTGACTGTGCAGAGTATGTACATATTACAGGACGGCACTCTGACATCCTTCTTACCCTGTTCAAAAGGAGACAACAGGCCCCAAATAAAGTCATTCATGCTCTGCCCCACCTCGCTACACTGAGACTTAACTTCATTCCAGGATCCACTCTCACGGAAGTAGGACCTTAAACTAGTCAGTCTTGAATCACCTGCGTAGCACAAGTGAAATAGCCCCCTGCCAGGCCCCTAGGAAAATCACCTCGAAACAGCAACCTGCCTTTCTCCTGGGCACACTTTCTTTCCCCCTCTCTCTTCTGCCTGAGAGCCTTCCATTTTGTGCAGCTTCTCAGAGCTCTTTCTTATCTGTTAGTTTGGATGTTTGCCCTATTGAAATAGACGTCCCCTTCCCTCCCCCTCCCCCAAGAAACTCTTAAAGTGTTTAATATGCTTCAGTTTATCTTTTAACATCTCTAACCATCATCCCTCTGAAGAATCATTACTTGTTTCATCAATGAAGACTGACTTTTTACTTATCCACTCAGCTGTATTTCTTCCTTTTTAAAACCATTCTCAAGATATACCCCCAACACTCACACTTGTTCTTCAAAAGATCACACCTCCTATCATTAGTTGATTTACCTTTTAGTTTTTAAAGTCCTTGGGAGAAAAACAATAAGCTTTGTGAAACAAAAACCAATACTGGTGGCGCTTTGTAAATTATGCATGATAACAGTATGACTTTGACAGAAAAATATGCTACATTCTTACCAGCACCTGAAGATTTCAGTCTAATTAAATATGAAAATACTATTACATTCTGAAATTATACCTAAGTGATCGAATTAGTATGCCTAATATTACATTTACAGAAAGTACCCAAGATGCTTTTAGAAATGAGCTTGCTTCATCTTCCCTTATTATCTATAGAAGAAGGCAGTTCCTCTAAATATTATGATTAACTCATTGAACTAGGGATGAACCATCTCACTTGAACTTATTTAATAGCAGGTTTATTTATTATTAATGTTTATTAGCATTTATTTTATGCCGAATTTACTCCTGAGCCATAAGATTTTGCTTCTTCAATTTCTTCTGGGATATCTTTTTCTTCTGTGCAACCTCCTCTTATAGTTTAGGAACAATCTCTTCTTTTTCAGTAGAATCATCTCGGTGTGGCTGGGAGAGCTAAGTATGGGTTAATCCGTCCATGAGCTCTGTACATTCTGTACCACATCTTGGGAGTTTGTTCACCAGGATGTGCTCAATGACCAGAGAATCTACATCTAAATCCTTAAGCAAAGCACTACTCTCCGTATTTTTAAGCAAGTACAGCAAAAATTCAGCACTCTTTTTGGGGCCATTGACCTGTGTTCATCCCCATGGTTTGGCCTGGGGCACTCCTACCAACTCCACCATTGTAATGACGGAATGGCAGGCACTGCTCCTTCAGGTACTTGGTGCCTTTTCGGATATGCATACCTTTGATGGTCTGGGCAGTTTCACAAGTATTCTTAAAATGAACATGAAGATTTGAGCCGCTTCATTTACATGATTTTGTGGGGTTTTCAGGGTCAAAGGAATAGCAAATTATTTTCAGAGATCACCTCAGGCTACTTATGGCAAGAGCTAATAGCAGCTTTAAATTTGTATTACCCCAGTCACCTACAAGATGCAACTGGTTAGGGAGGTAACAGAATTCATTGTTCTTCAAACCTGACCTTTGCCTTTGGCTATGGCTCCCATTTCAATCTCTACACCCCCATCTCCAACAGATAAACACCTCACAGCAGCCTGCCTAAGGCAAAATGATGAGGTTCACTTTTCTGTCCCTGGCTTTTCTTTCCAGAGTCCTCCAAGCCAAAGCCTTCACTATTTCCCAGACCTTACCACTTCAAAGTAACTTCTTATACTAGACTAGGGGCTCAGTGCAGGAATATGTGCACCTTGAAAGGAACTGTGGGCCACAAGGCTATGGTGGGATAGGAGCCGGCCCCCTATCTGCCAGCAGTCCTGCTCTCACACACTGAGAGCTTGGGCCCTGCTCACACTCACTGACAGAGCAGAGTGATTGGGGCCTGGGCCATCGTGGGTGCAAGTGGCAGCTGTCCCACTACTTGCCCTTCAGGAGCAAGGGGAGGTGGAGAAGCCCTCAGGGGTGATCAGGGCCTGCAGCCACCACTTGCAGCAGGTGTGAGCAGGGCCGGCACTGGCAGCAGGTGCAAGCACTGGGTGGGGACTGCAGTACCAGGGGCAAAGAATTTTTAGTAACCAGCAGAGACTCATCTCAATGTCAGTGACCAGCACCCCACCTTGGCCTGGCGCCCCTACTCACCTGCCCCACAATCCCATTGTGGCCAAGCCCGCCATGTTCCAGGCTCTGCTGCCTGCTGTCAATGCCTCCTATGTTCCATGCTCACCCGCTGGTGGTCCACGCATGCCATAGCAACCAGTTGTTCTGTTGTTCCACCCTTTGGTCTATTTACATATTAGCCTTTTATTATATAGGATATTTCTAGCTGCCACAATATGCAATTGGCATAATAATTCAACTCCCCACTATGTTCATCACCATGTATTTATTCTTCTTTTCTCCTCCTCTGTTCATGGTTCTTTACATAAGAAAGTAATGCCCCCACACACGAAAAAGGGCACTTTGTCTTCTTTTAAGAAAGGCCAGCAATTTAGCCCTTAAACTGTCCTATTCTTCAGTAAATCAACAATAAAGTAATAAAATTTTTCTAAATTAATAAAATTATATACTATATAATAATAAAAATACTTCCATCTATTTCAAAGAAGTAGCTCTAATTTGACCTGAAAATATATTTGGTGTACTAATTAATTGCTAGAAAAATACTAATGCTCTGTGCACATTATATTAAATTAGAGGCCTGGTGCATGGATTTGTGTACTGGTGGGGTCCCTCAGCCTGGCTTGAGGGAATCAGCCGAAACCAGCTCTCTGACATCCCCTGAGGGGCCCTGGATTGTGAGAGAGCACAGGCCAGGCCGAGGGACCCCACCAGTGCAAAAATCCATGCACTGGGCCTCTAGTATGCATATGAGATCTTTGGTTAAGCTCTTCCCACTCTCCCCTTCCCCCCTTCCCTCTGAGATTCATCAGTCTGTTCCATGTTTTCATGCCTGTGTATTGAGCATCTGTCCCCTGGTGGTCAGTGTGTGTCACAGCTACAGGTCAAATGGTTGCACTGTCGAATGCTTAGGCTTTTATGTATATAGGTGTTCTTCTTTAGATAATACCTGTAAAATTTTAAGTACTGATGCCTATTTTGCAGCCCAGATCAAGTAAATGAAGCCCTTTAGAGTGTGGGGTATTGATTTCTATATTTCTTTGCACTCCCCAGGCTCTTTCTATTTGCTAACAGTTTGGGCTTCAGGACCACGGTGACTCAAGCAATATCTGATAAAATAAAAAAGTACCCTATAAACAAAACAACACAGTTCACATTTGGGGGGTGAGGGTAGACACAGAAGGGAGAGCTTCTATTTTGAAGAGAAAAAAGTTAAATTTTGTGGAAACTATCAATGAACTGTGACAGAATCATGGATCTATTTCAGTTGGTATATTGCCTAGAGAAAGAATAGGAAACTTTTACTAACAATAAAAATTTAAATTCATGTACTTACTAGCAAATGTGTCCATTGAATAATGTTCTTTTACAAAATGAAGACATTCAGGTAGTGGGTGGTAAAATTTCTTAAAAGGAACAGACTATACATATTTTAAGCTTTGTGGGTCATATTGTCTTGATAGCAGCTACTTAATTAACTACTGTCATAGTGAGAAAGCGGCCCTAGCCAACTTCAAGTGTATGAACATGTCTGTGTTCTAATACAACTTTGTTTACAAAAACAGGCAGAGGATGGATTTGGTCTTCAGACTTTGCTTCCCCATTCCCAGCATTAAAGGATATTGTGGGAAATTTCTTTAAACGTATTATATTAGATTGGATTGTCCAAAGTCCCATAACAGCATCGCCGATCTCAATGTGCCCCTACCAGGCTCTCCCATCGAGAGGTAGTTTCTATTTTCAACCTCCTTAAGTCTGGTCAGGCCCTATGACTTCTTTGGCCAACAGAACACAGTGAAGACTTCTTGGAAGGCCCTCCATGAAACTCAGCCACCATGCTGTGAGATGCCGAAGCTACACAAAGTGCTGACATTTAGGCACTCTACCCAAACTCCAGCAACAGCCAGCCCTGATTGCCAACCATTCGATTAGATGATTTGAATGGCCAGTCTGACCAAGTATCCATAGCAGCCATCTGACTACCAACATGCGAGGGTCCCACACAGCAAACACCTGCTGAGCTCAGGCAACCCACAGAACCTTGAGAGAGAAACTGTGTCAAACCACCAAGTGGTCGGCATGCTACGATATAGGCAGAAAAACATTTTTGTTACTGTCTATGGATCAATGACATTTCTTTCTGCTAATTTAAATGCTTTTATTTGGGTAGAAGTTTATCAGTAAGCAGACAGTCAGACATTTTTTTATCCCTCCAGTTTAGAAATGTATTTCACTTAAAATTCATGGGTAATCCTCACTTATTTTAAGTCATATATCTAAGACCCCTATAATTATAATTGGCATATTAAGTAAATGCATTAAAATTAACATTTTTAACCTAAGATTAAAAGCTGTGTAATATTACTGATAATAAACATAATGGATATTAAATATATAGATTAATATAATCCTATATTTATTGTTCAGGAAAAGAGATGCCAAAATTGTTTATGTTGTAGTCATATTTTCAGTTGTTACAAATGAGGAAGAAGTGGGATGAAGTCATTTAATACTACTGTGGCACTGGGATCCTAAAACAGAATTGTTACTATAAATCAACTAGCTAATTAAGTTAGGGTAATCACAAATGAAACTACTTATTCTTTAAAACATTTATGTAATGTTTTTTAGTAAGAGTACTAAAACCACAGTGTTTCAGAATTGACAAAAACATAGAACAAACAAAAGTTTCAAAAACAAACTTTTGTAAGGGCGGAAGGGCGGTGCGAGAGTGAAAATCTGCCAATAGGGATGCAGAGGAAATGCCCAGCTAAAGACCTTCCCTTGACCAATCAACAGGGGCCACACAGGTTACCCCACCCACTACTTCCGGCCCTATAAATCCTTTGGTTTTGCCTGAAACCGGAACTCCCTCCCCCGTCGCGCCATTGTGCGGTGGGCAAGTGGGGAGTCCAAGTTAACTTGTATAATAAAGCTCTCATGTTCTTGCAGCAGTTTTGGGGCTCACTCGTAGTCTTTGGGGGCCACGACTTCTGGGTACAACACTTTCAGCACAAATCTTGAATTAGAAATGGATTCCCAGTTATAAATAGTTAATTAGCTCCCTGTCCATTAACACAGTAATCAAATATTGAACAAGTGAACTTCTGTGACTAAATTACTATACAGACCCTTTTCTTGTAAAAATAATAAAAAGAGTAAAATTTCCCAAGTTTGACTAAGAATAACTCTGGATAGCTTCAGTTGGGAAGTTTATTAAAGTTAGAAAACCGAATTCTAATGCGCTTCTACATTTTTAGTAAAGAGATGTTGAAATCTGAAAGAAATAGCCTCAAGGCAAGAATAAGTATTCTGAATACATAAAGCTGAAAAGTGGACCAAATTATAAATCTTATATTAAGAGGGATGAGAATGAGGAAATAACTCAGGAGACCAATTTCCTCACAGTCATCAAATGTTAGCATCGAAATCTACATTCAAAGTCATAATATTCAACATCTGATTTTACAAATGAGAACAATTATGTCCCAAGGAAAAAAAGAACTTACGAAAACAGAATGAGAACTAGAACTCAGGGCTCCTGTCTAGACTTCTATTTGGTTTCTGGCCAATCTAGTTCTGCTCTTTTGAAAGGATGAAGACCAATGCACGGACAGCAGAGTCACTCCTGGTCACCTCTCCAATGCTGAATAAGCATGTCCCTTATCGCCAGAGCAGCCAGTATAGAAAAAAAGAGTATAAGAATTCTGGATTTTATGCTAGAAAATAATACCAATGGAATTTTGAAACATCATATAAAAAGTGTAGCTAAAAATAAAGGTATAAGATTATGAAGAGAAAAGACATTGACAAAGAGGTCTTAGATGACTCAGCTATGGTATTCACTCACCTCATACTTTAGTTTCTCATTCATAGATTCACAATACATCAGGGAAAGCAAGAGCTAAATTGACAAGCTATAAAACTGAGACTGTCTACATAAGAACAAAAGATGAGCTCTTAGGTGTTCAGTGTTCCCCTGCTTTTCTCTCAGTAAACCCCCCACTATGATCACCATCCAATATCAGCACAGAATATGCGAATGCAACAGGCACCCACACAGGTTAGGGAGGACCATGGACTTAAGAAAAACGTTACAGAGGAATGTTTACTTCAGGAACCAGGGTTTCTTTCCAATTTTCTCACATTTATCTCTTAAAATTTAAAAGATAAACATGTCAAGTATGTTTATTACACCCATTCTTTTTGTCATTTTAATTCCATATTCTTTTCAGTTTCATTTCCTTGAGATAGGGCTCCAAAAAATTGTTTCCCTGGAATTTTCACCTTTCTGGCTGGTTTTGTTGCCCTCTTGCAACTTCTTAAATGCCATCTACTTATTTTCAGAAAAAAGTCTCTAGAAAGATTCTTAAGCAAAGAAATGCTTTAGCATTTACCATAGTAGAAACATTCGAGGAACAAATACAATGATTTGACCTTTTAGCTTATAGCGACCCCTTTGGGCAATGTTATCATGAGATAATGTACAGTGATCACAAACTCGAATTCTAATATTAAAGTTAGTTGCTATGTGTTTATAGTCATAACTGAGTTTGGATAAATTTTCTTCAAGATATTTTGCTTCATGCTCATATTGAAGAAGTTCTGGTGCTTTATACACTCCTGCAATCTCTTTAAAGCATTCTGTTTTCCCCCAATCTTAATATTTTCTCAGACAGAAGAATTATCTCTACTCCTCATTTAAAAATACTGAAGTAAAATAAACTCTCAAAGATATAATTGCCCACATGTTAGCCAAAGAAATATATATTTTGTATAGAATTTTACTAAAAATATCAGGCTATACTAATACTCTTTGAAGAAAAGATGCAACATGAAAGACTGAATAAAATGTAAGAGGCAGTGTCCAAAGGGCTCTGCATTTGTCCTGACTCAGTAAGGACAAAGTAGATTGTATGAGTTTAACTTTCCATGGTTTCAGCATCCATCTGCAAAGTGATCCAGCATAGCTATTAAGTCCAATTTGATGTTTATATGATTCTTAAATGTTTATTTAAAAAAATTGCTTGTGGAATATCATCTACTTTTCAGTATTTCATTTAAAAGCAGCTGACTTAAAGAATTCTCCAAGTTTAGCAAACATATGTTTGTAAAAATGTATAGGGCAAAACCTAACATTTTGTGCATCGTAGAGACCTACTTTCCACTGCTCGACCCGAGTCCCTTCATGTGCCACTTGCACAGAAAGTAAAAAGTATTTTTAAAGCCCGTTGGTCCAGAATGGCTCCTGGGCTCATCACATTCCTGCTTGGAAACCCCAGAGGAGGACATCCTGCTCTTGAGAATCTCAGAGAGCTGTAGTGGGTATTTGCAAGGCTAACATTTTAGACTGGTGTTTGGTGAGGAAAATTTACATAGCTAGAACATTATTAGTAAGCTACTGGTATAGTTCCTGACTGTATTGGGGGACCAACTGATCCTGTATTGAAATGTTTCACGTAGAACATCAAATTGAGGTCTGTAGGTAGGACAGTAGTTCTTCAGTTCAGAGCAGAGAACTATAAGATAGCAATGCCACCAATGCAAAGGTGGAGATGCAGATGTTAGATGCAGGAGAGGAACTAAGA
Source organism: Murina feae (assembly GCA_004026665.1). Lineage (NCBI taxonomy): Eukaryota > Metazoa > Chordata > Mammalia > Chiroptera > Vespertilionidae > Murina > Murina feae. Next base: position 24,509 of record PVJC01006086.1, on the reverse strand, counting down.
CTTGTGTCTACTGTCTAGTAGTGGTAAGAATTAATGGTTGGAACCTACAGTGAAGTGATTTTAAGAGACAGAAGTCCTTGTTAATATTTTTTATTTCATTCTGTCTTAGCACAATTAAAATGCAGAGATTAGGAGTAATTGTCCCGATCTGATAAAGATACTGAGCTATGGTGTCGTCACAGGTACCACATGACTGCTTACGACATGGGTATCAATGCTCCCAGCTCCTACCATATGATCCTACCATACCAGCAGGTGAAAGTCTTAGATATTTTGTAAGAGGAGCAAAATATTCTCTGAAACTAGCCACTGGGCTGCAGCATTAATTTCCTAACATGCTTCACAGTTCAGACAGGAAACTGCCAATTTGATTGGTTTCTCATTTTTGAGAAAATAATTCCCAACTAGTTGTTAGTTCCAGGTGGTTTTTTAGCTCTTTTGATTAATCAGATTTGCCCTTCACTACACTCTGGATATTTCCCTAGAGAAAATCAAGTCCACTATTTAATCTGTGAAACTGTTCATTTATAAATTTATAATTTGAAGTACGTCATGTACGATAAATCTTGGCATAGTAATGCCTTAGGCCTTCAGAATTTCAATACACAAGGCAGCTACTGTGGGACAGAGCCTTGATTGGCCAGTAGAGCAAATTTAAATAAGATAAATGTAAGCTACAAACACAAGCTATCAGAATAAACAGAACATAAGGACTATCAAAGAAATTTATAGAGAATAAATGTAAACTATAAAAATATATATTACCCAAAAATAACCTCAGCCAAGTAAATATCACTAATAATAACTCTTGCTGATAGGGATATACCCCTGATATGTGATGAAAATGGAATTTTATCTCCTTGGTCTCCCTCCAAATATAACATAATCCTGATATCCTATCTAATAAAAGAGTAATATGCAAATTGACCATCACAAGATGGCTGCCCCCATGTGGTCAAAGATGGCCACCACAAGATGGCCAGTAAGGGAGGGCAGTTGGGGGGGACCCAGGCCTGCAGGGGAGGGCAGTTGGGGGGGACCAGGCTGGCAGAGGGGGACAGTTGGGGGGGACCAGGCTGACAGAGGAGGACAGTTGGGCGGGACCCAGGTCTGCAGGGGAGGGCAGTTGGGGGGGACCCAGGCATGCAGGGGAAGACAGTTGTGGGGACCATCCTGGTAGGGAGAGGGCAGTCAGGGGCAATCAGGCCAGCACAGGAGCAGTTAGGGCATTAATCAGGCTGGCAGGGGAGTGGTTAGGGGCAATCAGCAGGTAAGATGCCGGAAGCCAGCAGTCCTGGATTGTGAAAGAGATATCTGACTGCCTGTTTAGGCCTGATCCCACCAGTGGGATTGAGCCTAAATGGGCAGTCGGACATCCCTCAAGGGGTCCCAGATTGGAAAGGGTGCAGGTTGGACAGAGGGACACCACCCTCACCCTCCACTCCCACTCTGTGCATGAATTTCGTGCACTGGGCCTCTAGTGATTATAATGAAAACATACAAATTCCAATTGAGGAACATTCTACAAAATTTCTGACCAGAAAACTGTTAAGGTCATCAAAAGACAAGAAAAGTCTGAGAAACTGTAACAGGCAAGAGGAGCCTAAGAATAAATGTGCCCTCGCTGGTTTGACTCAACCCCCTTACAGTGTCTGCCTGTGGACTAAAGGGTCCCAGGTTCAATTCCGGCCAAGGGCACATGACTGGGTTGTGGGCTCCATCCCCCATAGGGGGCATGTAGGAGGCAGCCAATCAATGATTCTCTCTCATCATTGATGTTTCCATCTCTCTCTCCCTCTCTCTTCCTCTCTAAAATTAATAAAATATATTTATAAAAAAGAAGAAGAAATGTAAAGTGGTATCTTCAATAGGATCCAGGAACAGAAAAAGAACATTAGGTAAAAGTCTAACAAAATGGGAGTAAAGTTTTAGTAACTGACCAATATTGGTTCATTAATTCTGACAATTTTACCATATGAATTTAAGTAAGATGTTTGTCATAGGGAAAACTGACTGCAGAGTATAAGGGAATTCTCTACTATCTTCGCAGCCTTTTTGGTAAGTCTACAAGTATTCTTAAAGAAAGGTTATTCTTTAAAAATAGTGTTACTTTCAACCAGTGCTTTCCAAACATAAATGTACATACAAATCACCTGGAATCTTAGTAAATGAAGACTCTGGGGTTGGTCTAGGGCAGGGCCTAAGAGTCCAGTACTAATAGGCTCCCAGGGGAGACCAATATCATTGGTCCAGGGTCCAGTTTGAGTAGTGAGGTTCTTAATCTAGTACAGGATTTCTCAACTTCTGTATAATGAACATTTGGGGCTAGGTAATTCTCTGGCAACTGTCCTGTGCGTCATAAAATGTTTAGTAGCATTCCTGGCCTCTACGCATTAGATGACAAGAGCACCCCTTCCATCCAATTGTAACATCCAAAAATATCATCAGACTCTGCCAAATATTTCCTGTGGGGAAGTGGGAGGGTAACCCCCATTCGCAAACAACTGATTTAAAGCACTTATTAAAATATGATTTTTAAGGAGATACTTAGTAGATATAAAAACACAACCTTTTTATTTATGAAATATTTGAAGGCATAGTATGTTCCAGGCTTCTAGAAAATTATCTATAATTATTTTATCAAATTCAGTTGCTAGGAATAATGTACTGTCACTGTGAATAATGATTGAAAATGTTTCTGTATTTTAGAAACATTTAAAAGTTGTGTGACATAAGCAAAGGAAAGGGTAAGATAGGAAACGAAAAGATAAATATTAGCCCCTGGATAAGGCATTTCCAATTAAAGCGGAAGGTAAGTTTGGATGCCACAGCTTAATCATTTGTATAGCACTGAACAATTTAGAGAATGTCTGCCTGTTTCACCATCTCATTTAGAGCCTGCTTAACTACCCTTAGGAAGATACACTACCCCAGTTCAGAAAAAGGCTCACAGCAATCACTTGCTCAGTATAAAAAGAAAATTAAAGTAGAACTAAGATCACATGCAGGTGTTCCAAATTCGGCAACACGGTCGAACTTCTAATTCCATGTCTGCTAGCTTTGATTCAGGCAACCTGGCAAGTCAGTTAACTATTCTGAACACCACATTCTCTACTCTTGTAATAGAGAGAAGAGAAGTTAGCTTTCACTTTTCTGGTGATGACTGAATGGCTTGTGTGTAGGCAAGTGAGTGTGCACTGCGTTCAGAAAACGACGTTTACACACCTCATTTAATCTCACGTAAGGGCACTCTTAACTGAGACTCCAGAAAGCCACATTAAAGACCGTTGGTTCTGAGGCTCATACTTAGAGGGTGACAGCAGTATTATATGCAACTGTTAAGTCTGTTTGCGATTGGCATGCCCTCGGTTCACCCGTTCTTGAAGAATTCATAAAGAACCATTTTCAGTGTGACCGACAAAGTTAAAGTCACACCCTTTCCCAAGGCACCTCAGGAGGGAGGAGGAATCTCTCCTCATTTAGCCAGCACACGTCTTTGAAGGCCAATTTGAGAGAACCGCAGCCTCAGTAGGTAGACAAGGGAATACAAAAGTGCAAACGGCAGAATTCCACAGCTGGTGTTTTCATACTTAAACACAGATGTGCACACACACCAAAGGCACGGCGGACTCCTTCCCCTGTCCCTCCACGGACAGCACAGTGATCAACAGTGCAGTAGCTGATAATTACGTTGCACCTGCCATATGCCAGGGACTGAGGTGGAAAAAGAAAACATACAGACGGACTCTCTCTCATCCTCCTTAAAACCCTTCAGAGGAGTTACTGTCTATTTTTTTCCCTCTTTCAGATGACTGATGAATAGAGAAGTGAAATTATTTGTTAGTGGGCAAAACAGTTCAAAACTGATTATATTTTAGTACCTGTTCAGTCTCCTCTAGGATTTAGGAGCTCTCTCCACCGAGAGCCAGGGTCCTAAGATTCTTAGGCAGGTATCCTAGGAGCATGAGTGGTGTCTGCACAACACGCCTGGGGTCCAGAGAAAAGGGAGCAAGCCCAGGCCACCAAGTAGCCACCAAATAGCCACCAAGTAGCCACCAAGTAGCCACCAAATATCACAGCGTGATCTGCCCCCCTTCAAGGTGCTTGGCGCAGATCACGCTGTGATAAAGTACCTGCTGACTTTTTTGGAATGTCCACCATACGTCATGACCCATGAGTTTAACTTGCTCACACACCACCCCCACCTCCCTGACCTAGCACAGCGAGTCACCGGGGACACGTGAAGAACTGAGTAAGCATCCGCGCGGACCCCAATGTATAATGAACCAGGAAGGACAGAAAGTTCAAACAAGGAAGACCAAGTATAGTAAGTCAAAAACACGTAAAATCACATAACCTCATAGAGAAGACACCGGGGAAGACCGCGAGCCAGACCAATGGGATTCCCCAGCCGGTTGCCTTCCCTTTATCGTCAGTCACGCCCTTAAAGGGCTAGTGTCCACACCTGTACTCTATGGAGGCTCTATGGGGGCACAGCGGAGGTTCAGGAAATGCTAATGAAGGCCATTATTGCCCTTAAAGCCTGGAAAAGCTACTAATAGAGATCAATCAGCTGTAAAAAACAACAGGAAAACACCACATAATGCCATCGCAAGCCACGATGGTTATAGATGTCGCCTGCCAGTGCTAACAACCATGGTGCAATGGAAGAGTCGGGCTAAATACAGAGCCTTTCACACCAAACTCCTCCACAGCCACTGCACCAACAGTCCCTGTAACCCCTGCCTCTTCAAAATATATTAGAGTCCGAGTCACCCAGACCACTGCCTGGGGAGAAAGAGAAGTCATTTTAAAATAAGGATTAAAACAGTCTTCTCTACACACAAATGAGAAATAATAAAATTAGGCGCTGAAACATCTTACAACTGACTGTTTGCTCTAGTGTACATAACTTCAGTTTTATTACGTGGACGGCAGTAAGAGATTAAGACACAAATAGTTTAGTGACCACCCACTCAGCATCTCCTTCTTAGTCTAGTCACATAGGTTAAGCAGCGGTTCTCAACCTGTGGGTCGCGACCCCGTTGGCGGTCGAACGACCCTTTCACAGAGGTCGCCTAAGACCATCCTGCCTATCAGATATTGACATGACAATTCATAACAGTAGCAACATTACAGTTATGAAGTAGCAACGAAAATAATTGTATGGTTGGGTCACAACATGAGGAACTGTATTTAAAGGGCCAGAAGTTGAGAACCACTGGGTTAATGGCATTTTTCCTTCTGAAGGATTTTTTTTTTCTTATAAACAAACCTCCGAAAATTAGAATCTGCAAACATTTTCCATTTCAACTTCACATACATGGATGCAATATACATGAGCATCTCATAATTCCTAAAACTGAGACGAGAGAAAGAGTGAAAGCACCCTAAGTGCTGACCGTATGTTTGAAACAGCTGTTTGTCCTCAATTCTGTTCAGCATTTACTCTACGGAGACATTTTCACCTGAGCATTAAGTTTCAGCGCCATGATGAGAAAGCCGCAGGTCAAAGATGGCCTTTCGACCTGAGCAGGCGTTTCAGTTGCTACTGGGATGTATCCCAAGGCAGCTGCTACACTTGTTTAAAATGCACATCGCTGCCAAGTGATCCTTAACCTGGAACAATTTCCACTCTCTACTGACGGGCAGCTGATACCTCCCTCCCTCAGTGCCAGAAAAATGCCATTGTCTTAGGAGCTGCAGTTTGCCCTCTTTCAATCCTTACTTTGTCTTCTGACATTGCTGTGAGCATGATGAACTAGCCGATGCACTGACCAGGACTGGACAGCAGAGAGATTAGAAAGTTGCTTGCAGCCTTTGATAGGGGTTTAAAGGCATATTGCCCTGAGGTGAAGTCACCCAAAGGCGTACACTGCCATGGCTGTGAATCCCAGCAGCCAGGCACCAGCTGCAACACTTGGCCCTGGTTGAAGCGGTACACCTGCTCTGAGAATGACAGCTACGGCGCCCTGGGGGAAAACAGGGGACTTGGTCTCAGAAAACCTGAGTTTGAATGACAGCTCTGTTGGGTCCTAGCTGTGAAATCAAGAAAAATCTTCAGCTTCCTTACGGATGCAGTAAAATTCGTAATACCTGTCTCAAGTACTTGATGATGGTGAGAGATGATGGATGAGGCTTCCGAATGGTAAAGCAATATGCAGACCCAGTATCATTAATCCCATCAGTGTGATACTGAAGATGTCTTTCATATTGCTAAGTAGCATGACTGAATATTTTAGTTCAAATTAAACAGAAGTTATTATCTTTAAACACAGTGTTTTATCAGCTGTTACCAGAATTGAGGCTTCCTTCATAGCGTTATAACGGAATACACAATATTCTCGCCATACACATCATGGGAACTGCAAATCACTGGCGGGTCCTCATTACCTTTGCATAGTATTTTACTATGATAAAGTCGGCCCTTCAGATTGAGGGATCATTTAAAAACCTAACCCGTGGCAGAGGAACACTGATTTTTCATCATTTGTTAATCCAGCGGTTCTCAATCTGTGGGTTGTGACCCCTTTGTCGGTCGAACGACCCTTTTCACAGGGGTCGCCTAAGACCACCCTGCATATCAGATATTTACGTTATGATTCATAACAGTAGCAAAATTACAGTTATGAAGTAGCAACGAAAGTAATTTTGTGGTTGTGGTTCTTCACAACATGAGTAACTGTTTTAAAGGGCCAGAAGGTTGAGAACCACTATGTTAATCCCTTTCGTGTGTGGTTTTATTCCTCAGATTCTCATAGTAAATGCCAGCCATGTACTGATTTTCCATATGACATCTTTCATCATTGCAACCCAATCCTTTTCTAGAGGAGATTCTCCAGACTCCAAGAGGGCAGGGGAAATGCTCAAGCTGGTAAAGGGGGCAGCGGGGTTCAAACCATCCTTCACCAGATTTCTAAGCTCCTGTTCTTTTCTTCTGTGTGTAGGAGTCTCGTTTCTTAACCTGCTTAGTAAGTTTGACCAGGCTCCCCAGTCACAGTATCCATTAAGCAACACATTCTCCTCCCTAACCACTTCAATCATTCTATAGTTTTTACGGCTCTTTTTCAGAAAACATCAAGAATCTATAATGTGTCAGGTTCTCTTCTCTGACCATATCCCGAGACCACTTGGCCATTTTCACTTGTAGAGAATGTCCACACTACAAGGAAGATGCATGTAACATTTTCTTCATGCCCCAATGTCTGTCTCAAGAATCGATATGTACTATTTTTGTGGGGTGATAGTGATCCTATTTATCTAGACGAGAAAGAATGATGATGCTGTTAGTACGGTATATGTACATCCTCGGATAATTTTCATGAGAGAAACTTAGTTCAGAGACATCACGGAGACAAAAGATGTTAGAAATAGGAGGAATGGGCCTGGAACATGTGATGAGACAAGAGCTAAGAAACAAAAACAGCTTGTGTGCTCATTAGATATGGCGCACCCGCTAAGAACAGTTATTATGTTCAACACAGAGTGTTAGAAGTACACATGTAAAATTATAAGCAGACATCCTCAGGTGCCTGAGTTCAGTTCACCGTAGACTTTTTGTTGGAACCATTTTCCAGTGGCTTATAGCAGTCAGATGACCTGTTCCATTTCTCAGAACCAGGTAGTATTCTTTGATATTCATTAGGAATTCACAAGGCACATTTTATTCATCTGTTTAAACATCTGTTGGACTATGCTGCTCAACTTGATTTTGTGTCTTAACTCCCAAAGCTTTCTCTCTTAAATATCTGATGCTGTGTTTTGTTTTGTTTTTTTTCACTTCTTGGTTTCAACAAATGCCCAAAAGTGTAATTTATATCCTGATTTAAAATAAAGCATTAGAGACAATATATCTGAAATATAAAAATGAGTTACATGTGTAAGCTTACACAGGCAAAATAAGAGGGCGATTAATATATTTCAATCTCATTACCTGGGCAATCTAAAATTACAAGTTAAAAAGAATTTAAATAAGTATACAAAGGCTAATGATAAGGATCTGAATTCTTACTTCCCTCTCTTACAAAAACCAAACCTTGACAATAGCACATTCCATTAATGACTATAGCATTCAAGATGTTACCTTTCCTGGTATATAAGCTCTATTCAATCCACAAGTTTTAATTCGGTTTACCAAATTTTGCTGCTGCATCTTAGTAGTACATGCTATAAAAGTGACGAAATACATGTGCAAATGACTATAATTTCCTAAGTGTTTGTTTAAATGTGAGCAGGCTTTTATTTTATTTTGGGTTTTTTTTGGTTTTCTAGAGAGAGAAAAGAACTGATTTAGAAAATTCTGGTCAAGGAATATACTGAAAGCAGAAAAAAAGTTTCTACTTCATTGCCATTTGTATTTTCCCTTCCCGCTGTTCTGTATTTTCTTAAATTTGTGTTTGCCATTCATTTGTTACAAGGCCTAAGGTGTCAACTTTCTGTATTCTAGTTGCCTTGGCATCTGTGGCCTCATTGGTGGGAGACAATGCCTCCACCCAGAGCTGGCTAATCCTTAGAGAGCAAAGGGCCAGTCCGGACCCTTTCATATGTAAATTAATTTATCATACCCCAACCACCCACTTTATAAAACACACACAAAGCCAACATTCTTCCTACCTTAAAACAACCCAGGAATCAGTCACCAGACCATTAGATACAACCCCTATACCCCAAAGCTTGTCAGTTACTTAAACTAGCCAGTCCTAAGCCATTTACCAGGTCCTGCTTTGCATTCCCCAAAGAAACCCCAATAAAGGCCTAGCCTGGGCTTTCTCTTGCTTTTTCTTGCCTCCTGACTAAACCTGGGGCTGTCCCACTTGGCCCAGGATTCTTTGGCTGCCAGCTTCTCTTGGGGAGGGTAAGTAACAAAGCATCCCTTCAACTGCATTGACCTCTCTGTGTTATCATCACTCAGTCATCTCCACAGAATTAAAATTCTTCAGGTACAATCATCGATACACCTTCTCTTCCCTTCCCTAGACATCACTGCCCATGCCATCTGCATCTGACAATAGCACCGCCCAACTCCCTCCCTCATCTCCTTTAACAGCTTTACCCAGGTGTAATTTACACACCATGACATTTGCCAATTTGTTCAACTTATAATTGAGTAAGTTTATAGAGTAGTGTGACAATCAGCGTAATCCCATTTAAGAACATTTCTGTCACCACAAAGATCTCATGCCCATTGCAGCCAATCCCTGCTCCCACCCCAGCTCCAGGCAGCCACTGCATTCTTGTCTGGCTCTGTCTTTTCTGGACATTGCCCATCAGTGGAATAACACAATGGGTAGTTTTTCACATCTGGCTCCTTTCTCTTAGCATAATGTTTTTGAGGTCCATCCAGGGAGGACTTCATTTCTTTTTTTATTGTTAATTGTATTCCATTGTACGGCTACACCACGATGATTTCTTCCATTGGTTAGTTGATATTTATGTGAATTGCTTCCAGTTGGGGTTGTTACGAGTAATGCTCCTCCGAACATTTGTTTATAACACTTTATATGGACGTATGTTTTCATTTCTCTTGGATGGATACTTAGAAGTGGAACTGCTGGATTGTATGTTAAAATTGTTTTACTTCAAGAAGCTGGCAGGCTGTTTACCAAAGTGATGGCATCATTTTACATTCAAACTAACAGTGTGCGTGGGTTCCATCTTCTCCATTGTCCTCAATACTTGACAGTGTCTGTCTTTTTTATTGGAGCGTTTCGAGTGGCATAAAGTGCTTTTTTCCCCAAAAATATAAGAGACAGTTTATTTAGAAAGTTACAGAGGTGGTAAAAGGGACCCGCCTGGGTTGCAAGGCTCAGAAAACAAGTTACAGAAGTGAAAGCAGGGCCCTTGGAGCTTAGGAGAGAGAGGCAGAGGAAAGGCACCCGGGGGGAAGAAAAGGGGGCTGGAGAGGTGCAGCTGTGCCCCTGAAAGGGAAAAGGCGCCATAAAGTACCCTTTACGTTGTGTTTTAATGTGCATTTCCCTAATGACTAGTGATTCTGAGCACCTTTTATGTGATTGCTAGCCATTGCATTCCTATATGGCATTTGTATAACTTTGGTGAAATGCATATCACTTCAAGTCTTTTCTCGATTTTAATTTATATATGTATAAATATAAATATAAATACAAATACAAATATAAATATATAAAACCTAATAATAGGCAAACATGTAAATTGACCATCCCTTCACTATGCTCACCAGCCAATCAGGAGAGTATACAAATTAACCCAATAAAGACAATGGTTAATTTGCATATCTACGCACAAAGCGGAGGAGGGGAGCTGCAAAGACTGAAAGCTCTAGCTGGAACCAAAGCCTGGGCCCCGGGTGCCAGAGGAAAAGCGGTGCCGGCAGCCAGGGGAAGAAAAGGCCTATTGCACGAATCTCTTCATGTAAGGGGCCTCTAGTCTAATCTAATAAAAGAGTAATACGCAAATTGACCCTCACTTTGTTACACCTAAGCCATGTCCACCAGCCAAGCCATGAGCACCAGCCAATCAGAACGGCTGTATGAAAATTAACCCAGCCAAGATGGTAGCTGGCAGCCACGGAGCTAGAGCAAACAGGAGGCTTCTGTTGCACCAGCAATGGAGGAAACTGCCTGCCTAGGCCGGTCAAGGCAACAATGTTTCAATTATAGAAGCCACGGAGCTGAAGCAAACAGAAGGCTTCGTTGCCTGCCTAGGCCTCCGATCAAGGCAACAAAGTTTCAATTATAGAAGATAAATAAACCCCAGAAACCTGATTCCAGCCAGCCTCACTGGGACATTAGATCAGTGGGAGCTGTGGGCAGCCTGAAAACGGCCCTCAGCCCCTCACCCAGGCTGGCCAGGTACCCCAGTGGGGGGACATCCACCTTGAAGGTACTGTGGCGAGCCTGAAAACAGCCATCAGTCCCTCACCTAGGCTGGCCACACACCCATGGGGTGAGGGTCTCCACTGGGGGGCTTCACCAGCCTGCAAACAGCCATCAGCCCCTCACACAGGCTGGCCAGGCACACCAGCAGGTGGATATCCCCCGAGGGGTCCCAGACTGCAAGAGGGCACAGGCCAGGCTGAGGGACCCCCCTGAGTGCACAAATTTTTGTGCAGCGGGCCCCTAATATACATATAATTGTTGATAGTATTACAGATGCCTCCCATCTCCCCTCCCTTTGGGATATTTACTTATGATTTGAAAATATGTTATTATAATCTGTGCCTTGTCTTTTCATTTGCTTAATATTACTTTTTCAATGGAAATGTTTTTAGTTTTGATAAAGTCCAACTTATCAATTTTTCTATTAAGAGCCATGCTTTTGGTGTCATGAGTAAGAACATTGTCCAATTTAAAATCTCAAATATTTTCTCATTTTGCTTGTAACAGTTTTTTATGTTTAAGTTTTAAGCATAGCTCTGTGATTCATTTTTTAGTTGTAATTTTTGGCATGCTGTGAGGTAAGGGTCTAAATTCCTCTTTTAGTATGTGGATATCCAATTCTTCTAGCACAATTGGTTGAAAAGATTATCCATTCACCTGTGAACTGCCTTGGCATCTCTGTAGAAAAATCAATACCTTGAATGTGAGAGTTGATTTTAGGAGTCTCAGTTCTGTTTTATCGAGCTACATGTCTGCCCTTATATCAGTCTCTCACTGTCTTGATGATAGTAGGTCTTATATAAGTTTTGAAATCAGGAGGTGTAAATCCCTCAACTTTGTTCAGATCTATATATCAATTTGGGAAAAACTGACATATTAACACCGAGTCTTACCATATGTGAATGTCTGTCAATGTATTTTGATCTTTAATTTCTGTCAACAATCTTTTAATTGTATAAGCCCTGCCCTTCTTTTGTTACATTTATTGTAAATTATTTTATTCTTTTCCATGTTAATAGGGATGGAATGCCTTTCTTAATTCTTTTTTTTCCAGATTATTAATTTATAGAGAAATACAATTGACTTTGTATGTTGATTTTTCTTGCTGTAATGTCTAGAATCTCTAGGACAATGATGGAATGGTAAGAGCAACACCTAACCCTTGCCCAATGTCAATCTGAGATCTCTGAACCTCTTCTTTTCCATAAAACAAAGAGCCTGTAGGAGGTGATCTCTAAGGCCCTTCCTCATTATATTTAAAATACAAATTTAGCTTGGATGTTTAAAAAATGTTGGAAACACCTATAGAATTGCCCTGAGCAAACACACGCAGCTGACGTGTCATTTTCTGCTCCCGTACGACAACAAGACAGAAAGAGTGTTTGCACCCATGACAAGCATTTCCTCTGAAACCTCAAGGCCAGAAACAGATATCCCGGCTCAGTCCCCCAATCAGCAGGCATCAGGCTGGCATGTTTTCTTTGGAACCCAGAAAGTATTGGAGCCATGCTGTGCTTGGCAGAGGCTGAAGCTAGCCAAGCCCTGGTTCTGATCATTTACAGCTGCTTCCCAGTCTGCTGTCATCTTACCAGACTCTAATGAATCCCTCGCCAGGCCTGCCTGCTGTGGCTTCTGAAAGGGGCAGAGGCAGCAACTGTCCTAGTCCATCAGGCTTCTGGTTAGTGAACGAGAGCATTGTGGCTGGAGTGCTCTAATTAACTAAGACAACTGAAGCAAACCTCTCCCTCCCTGTCCCCTGTCTTATTAATAAGACAATATTAATCTCCCTGCTATAAATGTGAAGATAAGAGGATTATTTCTTTTAATGGATGAGAGTTATGTGGAAAAAGAAACATTGATGACAGAGTTGTGTATGAGCTTTCTTTGCAACTGGAACAATTTAATTAAGCACAGCCTGTGAGGGTGATGACCAAATTCTCTTATTAGGTTGGATTTCAGAATATTTCTGAAGGGGTTCCAATAAAGATCAAAGCAATATAATAGATAGATGTTCCAAATATGATCACGAATTTGATACAGAGTTCTGAAGGTTAAAAATATAAGACAATCACGTCGAAAATGTGATCTTTCCTAAATTGCAAGCGCTACAGTATTCAACAAAATATCTAATACATGATAGATGCCAGAACAAATAAATGTTTGATGAATAATGGAAGGAAGGAAGGAAGGAAGGAAGGAAGGAAGGAAGGAAGGAAGGAAGGAAGGAAGGAAGGAAGGAAGGAAGGGAAAGGAAGAAGGAAGGAAAGAAGGAAGGAGTGTATTCTTTTCAAAATTTAAAAATATAAGTGGAATATTAAAGAATCAAAATGAAAAATCATTTTAAAAATTCCAATCCACATGCCTTACAGTAATGTGGGTTTGAACTGTCATAGATTAAAACATCAAGGGAAAAACCTCTCTGAGGCATTTGGCGAAGGTATTAATTTTTAGCTTTGCTAGACACATTCATTTACTACTGTGACTAGTCTGATATAATAGGGTGTCATTTTAAAGTACCCTGGAAATCTGAACACAGTAAAATAGATTCATTATGCCCTGGTAGGTTTGGCTCAGTGGATGGAGTGTTGGCCTGCGGACTAAGGGTCCCGGGTTCAAATCTGCCCAGGTTGCAGGCTCAATCCCCAGTGGGGGGTGTGGAGGAGGCAGCCAATGATTGTCTCTCATTATTGATGTTTCTATCTCTCTCTCCCCTCTCCTTCCTCTATGAAATCAATAAAAATATATTTTAAATAAATAAATATATAAATAAAATAGACTCATTACTATGGTAACTAGCTAGTTTATTAATATTGATAATAGGAAGAAAGCAAAAGGGAGGACAGACATTATAAGCATGGTCATCTGAACAGCGTCACCAGGAAGCCACAGCTTCATGTTCCCAGGGAAATCACCTGTCCCTTCCCTGTAAATCAATGGGGAAAGGGATCAAACAAAGGGGCAGATAAACACATGCTCAGCCAGGTCCAGGTGACATCAGGACGGTTCTTGCCTGTCAGGCTAGCTTGGGAAGAAGATCATTGGCTTAAGAGGACGGGGCCAATGTAAAGGAGGGAAATCCTGGAAGGGTAAATCCCCAGACGCAGACTTTCCTCCTAACGCTTCTTGTGCTCTTGCCCTCTTTTGCTCCATGTTCTCTCTCCATGGACTTGTGGCCTTAAGCCCACGTGGCCACCCCCACACACAACGAGCTGCAGCTGGAAACACAAGCTAAGCTAGCCAGATGCTGGGCTGGACGTTAATATGGAACAGAAATTCTGGACACTGGCCTTAATTCTAATTCTGCTGAAGACCAGATTGGACATCTTCCATAACAGGATGGACAAAGTGGGGAACCCCCTTCCTTTTACATCATCAATAAAGCTTTCCATAAAACTCCATCCTCCTCTGGAAATTTTTTTCCTTGAAGCACCCCAAGAACTCCACTTCCACCAACAACGGATCTCTTTGGAGAAGCACACGGATCTTTCACCACTTATTAACAGAAACAGGATCTCATTTCGGTCTATTTAAATGTTCCACAGTTTCTCTTTATTAAGGACTTGGGGACGATGACAAACAGTGCCTATGTAGCAATATGCTGTAAACATAACTTCATGAATCTAAGAAATGCTGCCCTCCAAGACAGCCTTGATAGAGCAAAATTATTTTTAGGCATCAGTTGAAATTATTTAACATAGGTGCCTATTAAAATTACAAAACCATAGTTGCCTATACTTTTTTAAAAGTTAAGGAACCCTTAAAAGATGTATTTATTTTTAAATTTAAATTCTTTGTTGTTGAAAGTATTACATAAGTCTCCTTCCACCCCCCCATTGACCTCTCCCTGGCCACTCCCACCCCCCCAAAGCACGTCCTCACCCTGACTACTGTCTCTGTCCATTGATTATGCTTATATGTATGCATACAAGTCATTTGGTTGATCTTTGACCACTCCCTACCTCCTCCCCTTCCTTCCTTCTGAGGTTTGACAGTCCGTTCAATGTTTCTACATCTCTGGATTTATTTTTGTTCATCAGTTTACATTGAAAGATTTTTTCTAAATGAAGAAAAGCAAGGTCCTGTCAATCCAAAATATGTCTTTTGGAATATTGAAAAAATGCTTGACTTTTTTTCCTAACTGTCCCAAAAGGGATTTAGATAGACATCCTGCTCCAGGAAGGGAGATACATCAGAGGCAACTATCCTATATAATAAAAGCCCAGTGACCGCATGGTGAAATGACCAGAAAGACCCATCAACCAATCAGTATGACTCACACTGACCACAGTGGGACCACCACTTAGCTAACCAGGATGAGCAGTTTTTCCCACTGCAAACCCTGGCCCGATGGGCAGGAACCCAGGCTGTGATCATCGCCTCCTCACCCCAGGCTCCTCCTCACTCCACTCCACGTCTTCTGAATGCCTGCAGTCCACACAGCGCCAGTGGGCTCACAGAGCTAAGCCTGGAGGCTGGGAGGTGGGTTCGTGGTTGCCACAGGACTGAGGCCTACTCCACTGCCTCTCAGTGCTGTCTTCACTGGGCCCACCCCAACCAGGTCCTCTGGGGAGGTGAGTGCTCCAGCTCCAGCGACCAGACCAGAGAGTAGCAGCTCAGAGGGTAGGTCCACAGCCGCTCAGCTGGCCAGGATGAGCAGCGCTCCCACAGCAGGTGGATCCCCACAGCCACAACTCCCACCTATGCACGAATCCTGTGCACTGGGCCTCTAGTAGTTTAATATAAACTACAATGTGACAGAGATAAACCTGGCAAGGCTCCTTTGATCAGAGTCCTCTCTGTGCCCCTTTGTTAAAGATGGCCCAGAAAATATTTATTTACCATGCATTTGCTTTTCCATCTTCATGTGAATTGCCTTGCTGTCCTTTGAAGTGCTAAACTACCACCCCTCCCCCTTCTCCTTATCTCCAGATGTCATATAAGCCTGAACTGCCCAATGCATCTTAAGATCTCAGTCTTAAGACACCCCCAAAGGTGCATTTGTAAAATCAATTTTGGACATTTTCTCCTGTTAATCTGTCTCTGCTTAGAGATGGGAAGATGGTGGGAGGAATTTTTTTGTGCCCTCCCATGTGCATGAATAAATAAAATTAATGACAATTTAGAATGGTCAACAGAAAGCTAAACTCAGTCCTAGTTTAGATCGAGGTACGTGACCTCTGGCAGATACTTTGCCTCATTGGGCTTCAGACTCTTCAGTGATAAAACACAGAGGTCTGGCTACAGTTCATCTAAGCTTCTTTCAAACAATAAAATGGTCTCAAGTAACTGCAATTGGATATTTCAAATCAGGTACTAAATGGTACAAAAGCAGAATAAGAGTCTGTGATATTTTTGGAAAGCACTGGCTAGACAACTGCAGCATGAAAATATTGAAGATGACACAGCGCCAAATTTAGCAAATATAACATGATAGTATAATTTAATATGAAGACTATGGTTCAATTTATGCCTATTTTTACCCTGAGTGAAACTACTGCTGATTTATTTCTAGAATCTGCTTTTGGCCAACATATTGTAAATCAGAAATAATTACAGAATATTCAATATTCCAGTGACCTCAGTGAACTATTTCTCAAATATTCTTTTTAACCTTCCAGAGAAATCCTTAGAAGAGTTGGAATAACAGAGAGCTTAATACTGCTATAGTCATTATACTATAGATGTGGTTTTATGCACTTTACTCATTGTTGTTATTTGTATTCAAGAATACCAATGTACTGCCCTAGCTGGTTTGGCTCAGTGGATAGAGAGTCGGCCTGTGGACTGAAGGGTCCCAGGTTCGATACTGATCAAGAGCATGTGCGCAGGTTGTGGACACGATCCCTAGTAGGGGACGTGTAGGAGAGAGTCAATCAATGATTCTCTCTCATCTTTCTTTCCCTCTCCCATCTCTCTGAAATCAATAAGGATATATTTTTTAAAAAGAATACCAATGTACTGAGACTGTTAAGAACATTTTCTCAAAAATTACAGAATAAAATCAGTCTGCTTGAATTAGGTAGATGAAAACCACTGGGAATCTTCATGGTGAACAACAGGTTTGGTGGGAATAAATTTGGAGATAAAAATCCCCAGAATGAACCAGAAATAGAAAAGATGGTATTCATGCCTATTTGCAGAAAAGGGCGAAACAAGGAAGACAAAGAGATAGGAATAAAGCAAATATGTATTTTTCAACATTATTTGAAAGAGGACTGACTTAAAAAAAAAAAGACAATTCAAAGAGAAAGACCGAAATTTACTACAAGTGAAGTTATTGCTATGAGCTAGCAATTCCATAATTACCACAACACAAGCAGTCCCTGCCAATCAAACCAGTGTCACTTTAGAGAATCTATTCTTCATTTGAAAAGGAGCAAGATGTCACACACGGTACTTCACAAGAGAACCATAACCCTGCTTGAATAAGGGTGTGAAGAGTTTATTTTTTCTTCTGTGTGATCCTTGGTTTTTTCACTCTTCAATCCAATATTGTTCAGCTTCTATGCATCAGGAACTGTTGCATTGGTGTTTTTAGAGTTTACTTTTAAAACTCTTTAGCAGAAAAATATTTTAAATAGAGATTAAGCATGTATATACTTTGTGGAAGACCCTTACTTTCCAATTATTTTCCATCAAACCAGAAGCATTGTCTGGATAATTCCTACAAATAAATCACAGCCTAGCCTAGAGTTTTTGATCAACAATGAAGGCAATCATGACATTGTAATGTCTCCACTAGGTGGCAATAGCAGGCATACGTTGGCCCTTGGAAATTCCTGGTCACTAGGGATTTTAAAAACAACTTAAAAAGAGGGTCAGGGGAATTTCAGCATCAGTCTCAGACAGATGCCCAGAAACCAACAGGTAAAAAAGGTACAGAAGCAAGGGACAAGAAACAAACAAACGTTGTCACTGGAGCTGACAGAGTGTAGGAAGAGTCCCCTAAGTCCAGCCAAATTCATTCTCCCCTTTTTAGTGTCTCTGTTCTAGAACTTGCTCAGGAGAACTTCTCTGGGATTCTGGGGAGCACAGTGGAGCTGGTCACAGCTACCCATCAAAGCATGTGACTATCAATGCTGGCACACCCCACTGTGGCATCCCATTGGCTCCCTCCCCTTCCCTAGCGAAACCTCACAATGCAATCTTTTCCTAACTGCAGAGACCAAATGCTCTCTTATCTAGAGCAGAACCTCTTCTGTGAGTGAAACTACTGCTGCCATAATCCCACAGAACATCAAATACAAGCCAGCCTGTTTGGGCAGATGGAGCTGTATGGCCACCCAATTTCTAACTCTTCCCTCCAGGAGAAGTTTTAAGCTCTCAGAGCCCTGGCAGGTATATGGCTTGACCTTGACTTTGTGTTTCCCACCCTCCATTCACGAGTGCCTGGCACAGACTGAGCAGCGCTCCGTAGGGGTTTGCAGAGTAATGAGTAATGGTGGTAGATGCTGTGCTAGTGTACTCCAAGGACATCTAGCCCAGTCTACAAACAGCGTGACTTTACAGATGAGGAGAACTCAGATTCAGAGAGGTTCAGTATCAACATCAATATAGCAGTTCAGTGGCAGGACCAGACCAGAACTCAGCTCCTGACTCCTTCACGCGTGTCTGTCCCCAACGATGCTTCAAGTGGGGATCCAAACCAACTACCCAACACCTCTGCCACGTGCCAGTCAAGGATTAAAGGAAGAAGAACAGCATTACAAGCCATCCATCCAAGCAGAGACATTACAGTATGACTCTATTAACAGGGGTATAAAAGTCGCCATGGCCGATATGGCTAAGTTACTTGGGTGGTGTCCCATGCACTAAAAGGTTGCTGGTTTGATAGCCAGTTAGGGCACATGCCTAGATTATGGGCTCTATCCCAGATAGGGGGTTTGCAGGAGGTTCACACTGATGTTTCCCTCTCACTCCCTCCTTCTCCCTTCCTCTCTTGTCTCTAAAAAGCAATAAAATATTTTTTTAAAAATGGGGAAAACAGCTGGACAGGCAGAGGAGACCTGCAGGCTCTGTGTCCAGTCCACAAGGCACAGAGCACATGCCTGCAGCCGATGACAACTGGGTATAAATACAGTCCTAGTGTTGTTTATGCAAAGAAGAGCAAGAAATATGAGTTTTATATTTTCTTTTTAAGTATAAGAAAAATCATAAAACCCAGTGTTAGCGAACTGAGTATATCTGGGATTCACCTTTGACCAAGGGCTGCTGTGGTTCTCAGCGCCTAGATGGCACCTCAGCACATGCTGATTGCATTGGTTTGGAGGGAAGGCCAGGCCAGGGAAATGTTTACAGACCCCCCCTAGTGATGGTGTTGTGCAGCCACAGCTGAGGTTTATAGTTTAAACTATGGTTATCATCAGTATGGACATCAAAGAGAAGTTAGAAATACCAGAATCTGGGGTCCCACCGAATTCTGGCAAATCTACAAGATTCTACTGAATCACAATCTGCATTTGAAGTAGATCCCCAGGTGATTTGTTTGAGGGATCCTGATCACGAAAAAGGGTTCTATTCAGGCAGCGCTAATACTTCTAATAGTTTCCCCGTAGCAAACCCCCAAAGCTGACACCAGGCTTCAAAACTGGTATTCCAGTACCTTCCCACCCTCCAAGCATGGTCCCACCAGCCTGGAAAGGTAACAGGTCTTTCCATTTCCTTTCATCCAGCTGTGCTTTTGCTTTGTAACAGTTTTGCACTGTGTCTAGGGATGAAGGAGAAATAAGTTCATCTCGGAAGTTGGTGTATCGAAACATTTATTTTCCTTGGTAGAGCAGAGCCTTAATTATGTCACTATAACAAATAGACTTTGCCCCCGGGACCCCGTGAGAAAATGGCTGACTGGAAAATATTATTGGCTCTCTCTCCAAACAAGAACCCGATTAATCTTCAATCTAACCTTTGGTTTCTTTCATTCAACATCACTGATTTTACCATATATCTTTCGACATGTCAGATGTGTCTTGGGTAAATGTCATTGCATGGTCCCTTGTGTGACATAGTCTCAAAGTTTTAAAAATGTCTCCAATGCAAAACAGAGAGAATTTAGCATTCCTTTGTCATCTGACAGTCCCAACTTCATTAAAAGCTCTTAGAATCCACCCGGTTCCCTTTAGGGAAACCTCATGTCCATTTAACTGTTCCTCCTGGGGGAAAAATTGATTAGCCCCAGTCCCATGCAGGCAGGCAGTCAATAAATGTTGAAATACAATAATAATAATGACCAGAAAGCTTCATGTTCTTCCTTATCTGTGGAGGTTGCCATGGTTACCACTAAAATCTTGTTTTGTTTCACTGATTCTTTAATTCTTTTACATAAGATTCCTCAGGGTTTACTGCTTAGCCTCTCTCTCTCTCTCTCTCCCTACAACACACCTGTGCTATATACCTATGACTATTTCAGTTTCAAATGAAGTACATTATTTCTCATGAAACTTTAAGAACCAAATTATATGAATAAATATAAAGAATAGAAATATGAGAATACTGTGATAAAAATCACAACATTCTACTTTTCTAATTGGGTCAAATTGCAAAGTATTTGAAAAAAACATTTTTATAATTAAGCTGCTATGGTTTCTTGTTAGAATAAAATGATTTTTTTTATTAAAAAACATTTATATGAGACATAGTGGAATACTGAAACATGTTACTTTCATACAACCTAAAGCAACCTAAAGCAATTCCTGCTCTGTGTATAGTGTCTCCACCAACCCAAACAATAGCGTTTCCAGTCATTTATGCATGAAAGTTTCCCCTTAGAATGTGAGTCCATCAATAAATCTTGAGGTTGGGCTTCTAAATGTCACCCCCACCCCCAGATGACCCATGTGTGTTCCACAAACTACTCGCTGCAGTAATAATGATGCTGCCAGGTTCAAAAGCCCTCCACTCTAGTTTCCCGAGTCTGCATCCTGGCAACACACTTGAAAGTTGCACACCATGCGTTAAAGTATTTCTCCATGCTTTCAACAACCTCAGTTGGCATACAGCAATGGCTAGCGGTTATTTTCTCATTCATTTCCTGCCTCAGTCCATCCTAGGGATGGAGCTTATTTGGCTTAGATCTCATCTTGTTTGTTCTGCTTTGTAACAACGTTTATCAGATGATGTGGTTTCCAAGAACTAGAAAAGGCATCTGAAGTCAGGTCCTTAGGTTTATGCAACTGATATCTACTTGTTGTTCATGTCATGTGGAGAGATCTTAGCCACTGGGCTGTGATAAATAGTCTCTCCTCTTTCTAGAGGTTAAATGATATAAAATTGCAGATATTTGGCCATTTTGATCTATGAAAATACAGTATTATCTGACTCAGGAAAAGAGTTGGGGAAGAGAAGGAGAGGATATCCCAGGTATGGTTTTGGCATATCTACAACTTCTGAGTTCTGCCATCCTACACACAAGGGTAGATTCCCAAAACTCGGTAAAAAAAAAAAATTGGAGGAGCTATCAAATTCTTCCTGGGATACACTGAATTATTCAAATACAGGTGGGTCAATGAATTAATTCACTGTGCCTCTTCCTGCTCTCCTATCTCAATTACAGCTGCTGGAAGGGAAGCATAAGGAAAGCATAAAAGAGTAAAACCATGACCATTTACTTAGTCATAGGACCTGCAAAGGGTAAGAAGGAGAGAAAGGTGACTCTAATTGCCTTCTGGGGAAGAGAGGCTAATGTGAAACATGTGTTTATCACAGGGCTTTGCCATGTGAGGATTCCTTTCAAAGGAATATAGTAATATTGATGACAAGTATTTTTCAAATCTCATCCAACCAAGAGATACTGGATAGTAATTATATTTGGGGCCATGTGCTCTAATGCAGGTCTGTTTTTTATGACCACCACAAGAATACTAAATAGAAATATAATTTAATCAAATATAAAGAGAGGTGTCAATCCAAGACAACCACACACCAGAAACAACACAGGAGCAAATGAGGAAACAATGAAACCTGAGGCATGTCGATCTCAAGAGCTCAGATTTAATAATGATATATAAAGGCTCAATCCTGTCATGTTTTACAGTTCTTCACTTTGCTGACCCCCTATAATTCTCTGGTTTGCTTGATCATGTTATGATATTAGTGACAGTAATAGTGGATTCTACATGAAAATACCAGATAACAAATTTTCTCTTGTACCTTCTCCACAGCAGAATATTATACACTAGAAGTCTGGTGCACAAAAATTTGTGCACTTGAAGGGGGTCCCTCAGCCCAGCCTGTGCCCTCTCGCAGTCTGGGACCCCTAGGGGGATGTCTACCTGCTGACTTAGGCCCGCTCCCCGGGTGATTGGGCCTAAGCCAGCAGTCAGACATCCCTCTGCCAGCCCAGGAGCTCTTAGGGGATGTCCACTTGCCAGTGGGGAGCAGGCCTAAGCTGCAGTTGGACATCCTTAGTGCTGCTGAGGAGGTAGGAGAGGATCCCACCACCACCACTATACTGGCACCTGTCAGTCTGGCTTGTGGCTTGAGCAGATCTCCCCCTATGGGAGTGCACTGACCACCAGGGGGCAGCTCCTGGATTGAGCGTCTGCCCCCTGGTGGTCAGTGTATGTCATAAGTGACCAGCCATTCCCGGTTGTCCTGCTGTTAGGGTCAATTTGCATATTATCCTTTTATTATATAGGATTATCTCTAACAAATTGTGTCCTCATCAAGTTGTTAATCCTTCTACCATCTCATACTCCTCAAATGTAGAACAAAGAACTGAATGACCTTAAAGTCTCTTGGCAGGACTACTCCATTCAGGTGAGAAGCTTTTGATCAGTTCTATGTTCCTGAAAGTATTGAAATAAGAGACTGTGGTAGAGTTTTTCTAATTGTGGAATAAATGCCATCTGGAAATATGTAAAATATTTTTAGGTAGGATATTAATAAACATGTTTTCAGTAATTATGTATCTCTCTTTTTTAAGTTCTATTAATATGGCAATTGCTATTGATTTTCTGTTTGAGATAGAAATAACTGTATTAAAACAAATTAAGGTTAAAAGTAAAAATAGGGTAAAAAAAGCATAAGTAAGTAATAGCACATTATTAAGAAGGTGGTGAAGGACCAAGATCTGGGCAACAATGCAAGGCTGATTCCCCATGAGAAAACAGAGGTCATAAACTTTACTCCTTTCTTCCAAGTGGCACCGTAATTGAATTCTGAAAAAGAGACCTCTCCTTTTTAAAATTTGCTAGCAGTATGTTTTATAATGTATTCTTCATTGGAAGCCTGAATCCTGAGAGTCAGATCCTTTCTCAAAGCCATTCTTTGAATTCTGAGGAGTTCTAACCTTCTTCAAAGCCATGGCCAAAGAACTGGTAAGGACAGAGACTTCCGGGTCATGCAGGTCAGGGCTAGAAGGCAGCAAGTTGACCAGACCATCTTTGACCCAGGAAAACCATCCTTCATCCTGCCTTCTTTTACCATCATAGTTTCCTGGGAACCTATATCTACCGGGCACTGCACTAAGCCCTTCACAAGTATTATCTCATGCTTCCTTTTAACAATCCTGTAATGTAGATATCTTATCCACATTTTATGTAGAACTGGATTTAAGTATTTTGCTCTGGGCCACATAGTTTGAAATAGGTTGAGACAGGATTAAAGCCTAGATTTTTTTATCTGCAATCTATGACACTACTTTGGATCTTTTATAAAGGATGTTGTTGAGACAAATCTAATTGTTTCTGATCAAGATCCAGAAGTTTCCATTTTGACAGGTACTTCCAAATATGTAATCCTTAGGTGCTAAATTTCATCCTAAAGCAAGTGACAAAATACTGCTATTACCAAAAAAAGAGGGGAGGGATACTTTAAACAACCATGAGTTTTCATCTTAATTTTCAAAGTGATAAAGCTTTAATGATTTATTTCAAGGGACTTAGCTATTAAGTAAAAGTCATTTTTTTCCCTAAAATTGTTTCATTCTTCAGCCATTAAATACACAATATGGGAAGCTGACTCATAAGTATTAGAAATTTTTAATAAAAATGTTAAGATTTAGCTCACCTTCTGTATAATGCAGTATTTCCTGATTTCATTTTGCGGCAATGCTTTAGATCATGATTCTTAATAAATTCTGAGGGGAGTAAAATCTGCATGCCTGTGTGTACTTTTACACACACACATACACACACACTGAAAGCTCCAGTGTGCTAGTTAGGCCACCAACGATCAAATCCCTCAAATGCAAAAGGTTTGCTGAGTGAAATATTAAAATGAACATGTGGCTGGACCACGAGGTGCTGAAACAATGGAATTGGGACTAACAAACAAGGAGAGCCATTTCTCTTGCAATATATCTGGTTTGATAATTTGTGTTGGGATAGATTTCTTGTGTCTCCTTAGCTAATGCCATTCACGTGTCCCCTGATGTAATTTCCTAGGGCTTTGTTTCAAATGTTTCAGGAGAAATGGCTGTTAGCCTGGGAAACTTAATAAAAGAATGGTAAATGCTATCGGTAGAGAGTCCTCCCATCTCAGATATCATATATATGTAATATGCATATACATGTAGGTATCTAAACTAATAAAAGCGAAATAGTAAAATTAACCATTTCTCCGAGACAGGGTAAGCCACGCACACCATCCAATCAGAGTGGCGGTATGCAAATTAACCTAGCCAAGATGGCGGCGGGCGGACACAGGGAGGCCCGC